>PVKA01042498.1:0-17384 GCA_004027165.1 Ctenomys sociabilis | reverse complement strand
TCGGCGTCCGCTCACCTGCGCGGTGCGGTCGGGGTCCGGCGCGGCTGGCGTCCTCGGTCCCGGACTGAGCAAGGCGAGCGCGGTGCTGCCGGGACCCACCTGCGGCGCCTTTTAACCGCGCCCCTCCCGCCTCTGCCTGACGCTGCCGCTGAGGGCCTCCGGGGCGGAGCGCGGGCCAGGTCCCCGAGAGTCGGGGTCGCAGCGCGGGGCGCGCCCGGTCCGATCCGGTCTGGTGGGGGAGGCGTGTAGCGCGCGCTCCGGGACGCGCTGCTTCCCGCCGGCGGGCGCCGTGCACCGGTCTCCCGCGCAGTCTGGGGTTCGCTGTCCGCTAATCGCTGCGCGGAGGAGGCAGGCGGTGCTGTCAGCCGCCTCACCCCTGCAGCCGCCTCCCCGTGCAGCCGCCTCTCCTCTGCAGCCTCCTCCCCCCTGCAGCCGCCTCCCCCCTGCAGCCGCCTCCCTCCTGCAGCCTCCTCACCCCTGCAGCCTCCTCACCCCTGCAGCCTCCTCACCTCTGCAGCCTCCTCACCCATGCAGCCACCTCAGGGAAGTTAGCGCACGCGTGTGTTTCCCTGACCAGGCTTGGAACGCTGCGTGGAGACCAGACCTCGCGGATGCTGACCATCCCTCATCAGACTGGACAAGTGCAACGCACTTCTTCCACAAAATCGGTTTGTAATTAAACGCAGCATCTGGTGATGTTCTCTCAGGAAACAGGATTCATGAGGTCCCTGAAATGTCTCTTCCAGGGATTACTAATCTTACGTTCTGAAATACTCAGAGCACAAGGTTCTCAGGGAGTCAAACAGGATTAGGACAGCTCGGTGGTGGGGTAGGGGTGGTGTGGTCCCTGGAAAGGCTTCGAACCCGGAGGTGGGAGAACATGGACTCCACACACTTGAGCTGCCCAGAGCCTGCACTTCCTAGTCTTTTTCTCTCTGATTTCCAACGGGCAGGCTCGTCTGGTGTTATAGGAAAATAGTTTTCCTAAGCGGACTGTAAACTTCTTTGGGAATCATAGCCAGTTTAGGCTTTTCATTCTTACATTTCTATGGTACCAAAGTAGGCACGTGTAGTAGGTACTGCTTATTCTCTCTGTTAGTAGAGCTCAACCAACGTAGTAGACAATCTTGGAAATCACTTTTGGTTTTCTACAGCATGCTGTGATCTCACTGTGGCAGCGGTTCCTTACAAAAATAGCAAAATGGTATGTGAGATGTCACGTTTCGGACCCACGGAAGCTTCTCCCGGGCCCATACAGGACAGGATGTCAGAGCCAAGCAGTGGCAGGTAGGCATTACAAGCCAGAGGCCCACCCTACATGGCAGCTTATTTCTTTTCTTTTTCAAATGCTCTGTAGAAGTCCAAGGTGTTGGCTTTTTATCTTTTCCTTTGTTTCTAAACATTTAATGTCACTGTTCAGTCTTCACTGCCCATCAAGTGTCTCCTCATTGTGGCAGAAATTAAATGTGGACTTTATGAAATTATGGATTTGATGAGGTGCTCACTGGAAAACTGAAAATGAATTCAACATTTTATTCTTATAATCCAAGGACATCTAAAGTGGTGAGCAGATTGTTCTGAGTTCATGTGCCAGACATAAACAGAATTCAGGAATAGTCACAACCCTCCTGTACACTGAGCAGCATCACAATATTCTGAAAACAAGTTTACAGTCCTGGTTGTAATTGGTGATGAGAAAGTTCCAGGTTAACATCTTCTCTCTGCATCTTCATGGCAATGTGTAAGGCTATGCATTTACAGGAAACAGACGTGAGAAATATGGGTTCTGGGCTATGAGGACATGTGAGGGAATGGTGCAACGATGTGTGGAAGATCGCAAGTTCTCCAGAGGTATTCCCTGCCTTTGCATGGGAAGGAGACTCCCCTTACTGCTAGGCCTGTGCTCGTGCCCTCATGGGGAACTCACATCGATTTCCTAGGCCTTCAGTGTCCAACCTGTCATGGTCCTAGGGACCTGGCTGAGAGGAGAATGCTTGCTCCTTTGAAATACAAGCTACATTTATCTATCCATTTGGCGAAAAGCCTGTATTGTATTTAGTAGGGCATCTGTTGTATTTTGGGGTTCGTCTGATGTCTCCCTTGGAATTTGACCATGTGTTTAGGGAGGGAGACCACAGAACAGCTCCTTTATCATCTCCTACCAAAGGCACACACTGGAACCAACACAACTGGTCCCTTATAATGAGGCGGGGCCTGACAGTTCTTTCCACCTGAAAGTTGTTCTTTTCCCCTTTTTCACATTCTGCTTTGGAACAAAGTTACTGCTGTCACCCCACACTTCAGGGAGGAAGAGAGAGGCTCTACCCCCCTGAAGTTGGAGTATTTACAACATCATCTGCTAGTCTTCTTTGCAAGGGCCATCCTTTCACCTGGTTTTTGACTCAGTGAGTTTTTACTCATGAACATTCATTTTTATGCTTTGAGCATAATATAGTATTACCTTTATTATTTTGTTGTTGAAATAGTTTCCATTGGCAAGCTGGCCACTAAATGCTCTTTCATTTGGCTCATTTTGCTTTTGAGATCTGTCTCTGTATCTCTCTCACTCCCTTTCTGTCTGGCACTGTAGGATGCTTCAGGTTTGCCATGTTGCAATACTGTTTTGTCACAAACTGCAAAATGGCAGTGAGTGCCCATTGAGCATGGGGCCCATGAAGAGGCCAGCCTGAAGGGGCTGTGGGTTAAAGGACATACACATGTCTTTCTGGGTGGCAGTTCAGGAAACTGAACTCATTCACATGGATGACACAGACAAAGAATCTACAGAATAAGGTACAGGACTACATGATAAACCCTGAGGGGACTTCACTGACCTCATAAGAAGCATAAAGTACATGTGTTGATATATAGGTCTTGCTCTATCTAGGTCTTAACCATCCAGCAGAAAAGTATAAAAATGAAGTATACACCACGGGGCCATAATAATAAGTTGAGCTGTAAATGGCTATGGTTGACAACTTCTTCAGATAACTCACTATTGTTGTGGAATGCTGGACTGTGTTGGATTGTGTCGTTGAGTTCAGGCACCTAAATTAGTTGAATGACAATGGAGTGCCCATCTTTGACAGGTGTAGACAAAGGAAGGGGTATAGAAAGGAGGAATCCTGATGTGTGTGTATGGACAGTACAGTTAGGATAGATAATGCTGTGCTTCTACATAATTCTATGAGAGGCAAGATTTGCACTAATGGTGGTTGGACAGGATATTATGTCAGCTTCTAGTACTATGGACAACCACTAGGAAAATAACAAGGTAGAAAGTATTAATTATTGAATCTTTGATGTAATTCAGGTATAAAAAACAAGATACACAAACAGCTACACTCTCTTAATTTACTGGTAAGAGACATACAGTATAATAATATCTGTAAAAGTTATGAAAACAGTTTGCAATGTATTAATTCATTGACTCTGTATGGTTAAGGTGTTTTGAAACTGTCTGATTAACATTTGTATTTTAATAAAATAAAAATAAATGAAAAAAATAATATCTGTAAGTATAATATCATGTATGCACCTTCTATGATACCAAAACATTATGAAAACAGTTTGCAGTGTATTAATTTATCAAATCCATCTTGTCAAGGTATCCTAAAACTGTCTCATTGATATTTGTACTTCAATAAAACAAAAATAAAAATAAAAAAAAGGAAACTGAACAGGAGACACACAGCAGGCACAGTCACCACTGAGTCAGATTGGGGCTGCATTCTGAGCCAGCCAGCCAGTGTAGGGCTCCTCCCTAGCAGAGAGATGTTGACCAAGAAGGCCAACTAGGGCAGTAGCAGTGTGGTGACTTGTTCCTGGGCTGTGGTTGAAACATTCCTGTGAGAGGGGATAGAGAGTTGTTGTTGTTTGGGATCTAGAGATAGAGATTTTGTTCATCTACACTTGCCCTGATTATCCTGTCCCTATCTATCCCCAAACACCTAAAACACTCCAGCTTTGTTTTTCAGCCTGAGACTGGCTTTCCTGATTCTCTCTACCACCTGCCTATCCTGTCACTGGCCTCTCCTCCTTCTTCACCAGCAAATGCATGCTGCTCTACCTTTTGGCTTGTATTCCTCAGCTAATCACAGATGTTGTTGGTCTTTGTATTTTTGCCCTTCTCAGCATACCATGGCCACCTCATGTTGGAAACAGTTACTTCTACACAGCTCACTCAATGGAGTGGGAGTGGAATTGAGTTAGTGCACAGCTGCTGGCTAGAAGTGAGGTCTCCATGTTAGATTTAAGCTGGGGTGTGGATCAGAACTTGAGAATATTCACTAAATGAACCACAAGCTCATTTAGCACAGGCAGCAATCTGTCAGGCAGTCACAGCCACTGAGCCTCAAGCAATGGGCCTAATTGACTCAACTATGACCAAAACCATGTTGTCAAGGTCCGTGGCTTGCATACAAGTCCTGTTTTCCATCCATACATCAGGTGATGACACACTGTCACCCTGGAGTTCTCAGAAACTGATCTGTCTCTGGGCTGCCTGATTTTGGAATCATGAATGAAAGCCATGGCAGGAAGAGGCAAGGGTGGCATTGCAAACTGGCTCAGGCCCATTACCATTGCCTGACAGGTGGTGTGTTGGTGAGTCAGAGCTTTCAAGAGGTACAGAACCGAGAGAGGACGTGCGTGCGTGCGTGCATGTGTGTGTGTGTGTGTGTGTGTGTGTGTGTGTTCAGAGACACCATCTTAACAAACAAGCAAATTAGACATCTGGCTGGGGACCTGGGTAGGAGCAGGTGACTCAGGGCAGACTATAGCAATCTGGGGCAGAGCGCCCTCATCCTCAGGGGCTCAGCAGTCTTCCCTATGGTGGACTTCAACTGGTTGTCAGAGTCAGGGTGGACATGCTGCTTTATGCAGATGGAGCAGTTAGTTAGGTCTGAGAGGTACTCTCCCAGGACATCTAGACTGCTGTGTGACCAAACACCCAGGTACCATGGCCTCCCCAAGTCATACATAAAATGAACCCCTGGGCGGCTTCACTCATCCAATTGATTCTTGTCACATGCAAAGCTTTAGGGTCACTGCAGCTCATGAGTGTATGGAGAAGAGACTGTTAAGACTGATTTTGTGTATGGTATGCAGACAAAAAAGGAATTCCCACAATCATTGATGCATTATAGGTGATTGTACAAGTAATTTAAATTTTTTTGCTGCAGTTAATGTGATACATTTATTACATAAAATGATTAATAAACTAGAAGAGGCTTTTACTATTTGAATGTTATTGTCTGTATCTTTTTTCTAATAATAATGAAGAGCATGTTGGAGATACTTGCCTATGAGTATCCTCTTTGGAAATAAATAAATTACCTGCCAATTGATGTTGTAAGCATTAACTACAAATGCATCCTTTTAGAACAATGAACTTTTTATTTTATTTTAGCAATGAACTTTTTGTATTGAGTTTTCTCCCCCTGAGACAGAGTCTCACTGGGTAGCTCAGGCAGGCCTTGAATTCACCATGTAGCCCAGGATAGCTTTGAGCTCAAAGTGATCCTCTTGCCTCAGCCTTCTGAGCGCTGGGATTACAGGCATGTGCTGCCACACCCATTTTTGAGTTTTATTTACTTCTTTTCCTTTCCCATTATTGAGGGGAATCAGTCTTAGTATATACAGCTGCTAATGTCAGCATCTCACCATGCTCATGTCACCAGGGCTTGAGCACATAACACAGTGGGATTTGTTTGAACTTGAAGATGAGACTCTGCCTCAAAAACAAATAAAACAAAACTAGGAAAGAAGGAAAGAAGGAACAAGGGAAGGAAGGAATGAAGGCAGACAGGCAGGCAGGCAGACAGGCAGAAAAGTCCTGATAAGAAGAATGCCTTCTTTCTCTCTAATATAATCTTATGGTGCATTAATAGGCACCATGGGTTAGGTATTATTTCTATTTTCCAACCACCCCCAGAGGAGGTATAGGGAATATCTTCCCCATTTTAGAAGGAGGTTGTTGCAATTTTAAGAGACTCCCAGGCACACAGCTCAGATTCAGGATGAGCTTAGGCCCAATCCCAGTGTCTGAGCTCCCAGCCACTTCTGAAATTGCTGCCGCAGCCTGTACTCATCCAAGGTCTTGCCATAGTCGTGTACTGTGCACCCCAGGCTGCATCCGAGTGGCTTTCACTGGCATCCTGTCCTCAGTGTCCAGGCTCTACAAGACTTAGGAGACCTGATGAGGGCAGTGGCCCTGCTCTTGCTGGTGAAAGATTCCAGACAAACCAGCTTGCTGCCTCATACCTGCAAAGGCTTAGTCAGGATCTTGCTGGTCTGGGCACCTTGCTGACAAGCCCTGAGACACATTGCTCCCTCTGCTTTTCTTCTCTATTTTATCCTCTGACTCCTCTCTCCTCAGTATCCTCCTCAGTACAGTAGGGATGTTGAAGTATCTCACAGAACTGCTAGAATCTTTTTTTTTTTTTTTTTTTTTTTTTTTTTTTACTGAGAAGAAAAAGTATATATTCAGAATTAGTTATCTGGATTCAGTAGTTTAGATGATCCCAATTTTGTTGGCAACATCCAATGCATCATAATCAAAAGTCAGTTGAACATACGCCTTCTTCTCTTCATCAGGCCTGATTAGGGTATTGACCTTGGCAACATCAATGTCATACAGCTTCTTTACAGCTTGTTTGATTTGGTGTTTATTGGCCTTGACATCCACAATGAACACGAGTGTGTTGTCCTCGATTTTTTTCATGACTGACTCTGTGGTCAGGGGGAACTTGATGATGGCATAGTGGTCAAGCTTGTTTCTCCTAGGGGCACTCTTCCGAGGGTACTTGGGCTGCCTCTGGAGCCACAGTGTCTTGGGACGGTGGAAGGTGAGCAATGTTCTTATCTTCTTCTTTTTGTGGCTGTGGATGCCTTTCAGCACCACCTTCTTAGCCTTCAAAGCTTTTGCTTTGGCTTCAGCTTTGGGAGGGGCAGGGGCTTCCTTCTTCGCCTTCAGTGCCATCTTGGTAAAAAAGCAGAACTGCTAGAATCTTAAAGGAGGTTTTTGTCTTTGAAGGATCCAGAATACCACCTGGACTGTAGCAAAATCTCCACCTCTGCCTTGTATTTCTAATGGCATTTCCCATGGAACCCAAAACAGCTGCTGACAATCCCATTTGTTATGTTTCCAACTCTTTGTTCCTTTCTTTCTTGTCTTGTCAGGGTGTAATTTGATGTCACCGAGATGGGGGTTGGGGAAACAGTGTCTAATCTCAGTTTGGATGGTGTCATGCTGAGGCTGGAGGCCTCTTTGCTCCTGGGGTCCTCATGGCATCACTCAGCCCCTAGCTTCTGCTGGACCACTTCAGCCTCTTGCTCACAAATGAGCCCAGGGTGCCTCCCATTCATTGCCAGGATCACAGAGCACTGGTCCAAGGAGAGGCTAGGCTGCAGCTTGGAGGGAGCAGAGAGCAATTTTCATCATGGCTTGGGCAGGGGGAAGCTATCCCACTAGTTTCTAGAGCCTTCATTATTTGGAAGCATTTTTTACTTTTCAAGATATATATTCCTTTTGGCTGTTTTAGATTTAGCTGACTTAAAACAGCATATTTATCTGTCTTTTTAAAGATTTAGATTTTAGGAGCAAATAGTGTTTTACTGGTGAAAGGATTATCTTTTCCAAAAAAAGGGTACACCTTTCACAAATTAACTCAAAGTGGATCACAAACCTAAGTATAAGAATACGAAATTTTAAAACAGAAACAAAGTAGGAGAAAATTTAGGTGATTTTTGTTCTAGCAATAACTTGTTAGGTATAATGCAAAAACATAATCTGTGAAAGAAAAAAAATGATAAATGTGATTCTACTAAATTAAAAACTCTTGTCTCTCATAAATATTTTCAAGGGAATGAGAAGTCAGTCTGGGCAAAATTCCGTAGGAAGAAAAGCAACCACTCAGTTTTCAGAAGGGCAGCATCTTAAAGTCCTTTTAGCAGGGATTTACAGGTGGCAGACAAGAGTATGAAAAGCTGCTCCCACTGCACTAGGTTTGAATCAAATAGAGACTGAGATCAGAACAGATTAGAATTTAATGAGCCTTTATTAGCTACTCTGGCAGCTAGCCAGCCCCACTCCATGCAGGGAGGAGCTAACCAGCCATGCCCAGCAGAGTTGAGTTCAGACCTTTGTAGCAAGCCTTGTTGTTACAGCTGTAAGCTGTTTATGCCTAGGAGGTTTTTACGGTTTTTAGCCATAAGCAGAACTTGCCCCAGATGGGGCCTGTTACAAGATATGGTTAGGGTGGAAACACATCAGCTATGTACAACACTAGCAGACTGAAGGATCTGCACTTGAGCCAGGAAGTGACACCCAAAGAGCTAGAGGTCCCTGCCAGCTTTGCCCAGCAGAAAAATAACAAGAGCCACATTTATTACAACCCATTACATTCCCTGCTGGTTTATCTGGGAATCAAGTCATTGACTCTTCAGTTGCTTTTAAGGGGTGGTATTGAGCTATAAGTACCATTAACTTGATGGTCTGGATTCTTGTTGAACATACTTAAACAGTTTATGATACAGGGCCCAATACTCAGGGCCAAAGAAACAGGAGGACAGGTCCAATTAAGGCAGATATCAGGTCATTTATACATCAAAAATAGTCCCTAATTTTCCCTTTTGACAAGTCTCTAGAGCCAACTTTTTTCCAGCAACAGTAAATATCATTACAGTCAGGAGGGATCACCACTGCTAATCTACTCAAGCAAGGAACAACAGTCTGTTTTCTAGAACTTGGAGTGGGAGGACAGGTAATATCTCCAGTGGGCTCCACTGGTTTTTTATGCCACCTCTCGAGCTGGCACAAAGTAATATTGGCCACAGAGTTTCCTCTTTAGCCTTAGGGTCTAAAGAGGGAGGGTCTGTCTCTTCCAAGTGGCAAAGTTACCTTGTCTTTCATACCGTCTCCTTGAGGACCTGACCCTGTCTGACTGCCTATCCTACAACATTCCCCCTGAACTGCCATGAGGGAAATATTGACGATGACCGCTCTAGCTTCTTCAGGCTGAAAGGGGTCATAGTTGTTAACTGGCAGTCAGAGATACTCTCTAGAGGTTCTATCTAAACGTCCTCAATAGACACAAGGCATTTTTATGGAGGAATACCTTCTAAAACAGGAGGAGACAAAGCCAAAGAAACAATTAAACATGTATAGGCCAAATGATAACAGGTTTCCAATGAGATAGTACAAATTCATTTCGTACTGTAAATCCTTCTAACTTCTGCAGCTTGTATCAGATTTCTGAACAAGATATAACTTTTTGGTTTTAAGGCCTCCTGCAGGTACCCCTGCCCATGGAATATGAAGCTAGCTTCCCTTGTAATGAGGCAGGAAAATCCGAGAAGACTCAGTTCACCTGGGATATATGAGGTTAAGTCCCTCTAGCTGAAGACTAGATGGACTTACCTATATTAACTATCAACATGAAGAGAGGTCATATCTATACTAACTATCAACATGAAATATCTGAGTTACATCAGAAATCAACCAGGCTAACTTATAGCATTCGGTCAGATTAACACTGAGGCTGAGTTTTATGTTACAAATACAAGGCCTGGCTCTACTGAGGTACAATGACTGGGAGGAAGATCAGGGTTGGAGAAGGACAAAGCGACCTGTGCCAATGTCTCACAGTAGGCTGGGTTTTCCTTTAGTCATGATTACTCAGGTCTCCTCAGTAGAGATGACAGGGAGAGATAACATCTGGCCAGAGGGAGGAGGCAGTCCCAGGGCCCTTTGGTCCAACTGGACCATCTGAGAAGCTGAGTATGAGCTCTGGGGCTGGTGCCTAAAGAGTGTAGTCGCACTTCTAGTGGCTGCCTCAGCAGTCAGGGCATGGCTTGTGAGCCTCTTGAGGCAGTCCCTCTTATGCTGGCCTGACTTTTGTAAATGCACTGAGCTCTTCTTGGAGCCAAGAGAATCAGACTTAGGATCTGTTTTGAGGCTGCAACAAAGGCAGCCATTTTTATCTTTTTGCTCTCTCTTCCTGGTTTTCTTCCAGTTCCAATTATAGGACAGTAAGAAACAGTTTTTGTCAAGTGAGTTGTCTGGAGAAAAAGCTAGGTATTTTATAATATCTGGAGCTGACTGAGAAATGAACTTATCTGTGTACCAGATGGCAGGCAGAACAGGTGGGTTCTGAGGGCATCGGTCTGAGATTGCAGACTTCCTTTTGTCAGCTGGAGAAGCCAGTCCAAACAAGTGGGACTGGCCATCTACCATGAGTGGTGTTTGGAATGGTAGGTTTTTTAGCTGTTTTGGAGGGTTATGGACAAGATCAATCCAAGCCTGAACATAAAGGATCTGGTCAGGATGTCCCATATTTCTGAAGATGACTTCACATACCTGGTAAAGGTTAAAGGAGCCTTCCAGAAGACAACAGGCCTCAGGAAAGGATGGCCATTTTAGTTCACAGAAGATTTGGAGCTTTCTGGGGAACAGGGAGTCTCTACACCCTGAGGTTTGTTGTCTGAAATCCTGAAAATGATTTAGAAGACATTGTAAGGGTGACAAAGATGCAGAAGCAGAAGCAGAAGCAGAATGACCCCCAGTGACAAGGACAAAGACAAGACACAAAACAAATACCAGATACCAGAGACTACCAGGCACCGTCATGGTCTGGAGTTGAGTCTTGGTGAAAATGTTGTGTCCAACTCCTCCAAAGACTCCAGATGGGCACCCAAACAGAACCAGAACAGTTTTACCAGTAAGAATCCTGATTGCTCTTTTCTGAAGAGTATTAGAATTTGGATTTTTGAGGCCAATAAAATCTCCTTGGGGCTGAGGCACATCTCTCAGTCAGTCTTCTGAAGAGAATAGGCACTCAGAAAAGTATTGGCTCTTTCATCCAGGTATAAATGGGATCCTGGATGAGCCCCCAAAATGTACTGGGTTCGAATTGAATAGAGACTGAGATCAGAACAGATTAGAATTTACTGAGCCTTTATTAGCTGCTTTTGCAGATAGCCAGAGATCCCCGCCAGCTTTGTCCAACAGAAAAATAACAAGAGCCCCATTTATTTCAATCCATTACAGCCGTCATAGGTTTTTAAATGCAAATTCAAGTGGTAGATCACTGCACACCTATTAGGACAGTCCAAGTTCAATGACAGCACCAACTGTTGGCAAGGATGAGGAGTAATAGGAACTCCTGTCTATTGCTGGCAGGGGCACTTGAGTGGTGCAGCTAGTTTTGAAAAAGTTTGGCAGTTTTTGCAAGGCTAAAACATAGTAATCATTTGATCCAGCAGTTGAATGTTTTAGTATTTGCCCAAGAAAGTAAAAAACAAAAACAAAAACAAAAATCCTGGCCCAGCCAAATAGCTCAGTGGAGTAAAGTGTCTGCTTAGGCAGATGCAGCAACTGGGATTTAATCCCTGGGGGTTGGCCCCCACCCCCAGGGCATGCTGAGCCAGCGATTGAGACTGGCTGTGGTGATAATCCCAGCTATTGGGAGGCTGAACACAGGCAGGTCACTATGAGTCTGATTTGCTAGTGAGACCCTGTACTAAATAGTAATAGATCCTTACTAAAATTTTAAAAAAGTAAAAACTTAATGTTTACACAAAAAGCTGTAGAGGATGTTTATGGTAGCTTTATTCATACTAGGCAACACTTGGAAACAGCTAAACTGTCTTCCATGGATGAATGAATGAGGAAATATTGTCCAGCAATTAAAAAGTAAGGTGCAAACCATGAAAAGACAGGGAGAAACCTGAGAAAAGGGAGTGAGTACGCAATGTGCACACATTCATACAGTGGAATATTGTCCAGCAATTAAAAAATAAGGTATGAACCATGAAAATGCAGGGAGAAACCTTAGAAAAAATAAGTCAGTCTGAAAATGTTGCATGCCATGTGATTCCAACAATATCTGACATCTTTGGCAAACTTTGGTAACAATAAAAAGATCAATGGATGTAGAAGGTTGGGGGAAGGAAGAATGTACAGGTGAAGCATGGGGTGATTAGACAATGAAATGATGTAGTAATGTGGACACGTAGCATTACACACTTGTGTAAACCCATAGGGGGAGGTTATGAGACTCAGTGAGCTGTAGTGTAAACCACAGTCTTTAGTGAATAATAATGCATCAATATTATGAACCAACTGAGACAAGTTTGTTCCATTAATGCAAGATGTTAGCAGTAAGAGAGATGGCAGAAGAAGAGATATATGGAAACTTTATACCATAGGCTAAATTGTTCTTAAATGCAAAATAGCTATCAAAAATAACATGTTAATTAAAAAAAATCTGGTTCTTTTTTTTTTCTTACAAATACTTTTATTTTTGTCTTTAAATGTAATACAGATACACATGTAAGTAAACTTCTTAAGTCCAACAAAGGAAAGGTTACAAAAGATACATATTCACACAGTATGATGGAAACAACCTTAAATAACCATATTCCATACAAATGAGAGGGTTATTAAAAAGGGCTTTAAATCTGAAAAATCCACAACACTGAGGTATAACAATTGAAAATGGAGTCTTGCAAGCTTTTCTTTTGTCCAATACTCATTGAAGCCTTATCCTTTTCTCAGGCGGGCCTTTAGTGTTCAATGTCTGTTGGACATTCTTTGTGGTCTCTTTCTCTTCAGATTTTACAGTTTCTGGTATAGGTTCTGCCTCTTTCTTTGTCTGATCCACTGGGACAGGTTTTTCTCCAGATTTTTGCTGAACAAATTTAGGTGGAAATTTTTGCCTAAGGTCTACAAGTAAAGCATCCACACGTTGTCTCTGAAAAATAGAGCTTGGTTCTTCTTTTCTTTTGGCTTTTGGTTTGACTTTATCTGGTTCTTCATGATCTTTGAAATGCCACCAATATCCTTTGGAGGGATGATATCGACAATAAGACATAGCTTCATCAAAAGCTGACTGAATGCCATGCACTGCAGTAAGCACTCTGGAGTTTATAACTGATCCCAAGTCTGGTGCCTGGTAAATCACCCCAGCAATAATATAATAATCAGCAAGAGGGATAACTTGAGCAGGGGATTGCCGCTGTTGCTTTCGAATGATGAAAAGAATTGGTTCTTGAGCATGTAAAAGGATGTACTAAATTCTAACCATCTGATTCAAATGTTCTAATGTTAGCCTCTGCATTTTGACCACTTCGTTATTACATGTTCTGTCATAAAAAGGATTACTTCTTTCGGAAAAGTAATCCAGGACACTACCACTGTTCAAAATGGGGATCCAAGAGCTGTCGACCCAAGAGATTCCCAACAGATTATCTCGGATATCCACCGCCGCCATAATTCCCAAAGTGCTCAAAATCTGGTTCTGTAGCTTCAAGTCTTACATTAATTAGCAGCAGAATATCCTATAATGCCTACCCTTTATATATAAGCAAAATAAGAGTGTTCTTTATTGCATGATTTCCTGTATTTTCTCTTCAAGTAACTCAAGACCCATAGTGGTACCTTGGTTCACAAGCTTAGTTCTTTTCCATGATTCTAGTTGCAAACTGAACTAAACAAGAACTGAATCAAATTCAATGATTAGATTCAATGTTGAGACCTTATGGTGAAAATTAGAATCATTAAGTCCATGTACTGAGGCACCACTGTGTTTGAAGATCATTATGCTCTATGGTTAGCATATACTATATAATGAGTGAGTGACTGAGGTGGCTGAGCTGGGAAGTACTAAGCTAATGCCCACATGGTTTGTAGGATGTGCTAGTAATCACTTGTGTCTCCTTTCACTTCTACCTTTGTATCAGTGGCTGCTCTGGGCTCTATAAACAGTGTTATATATTTACAGTGTCCATGCTGTAGCTTGTTAGACGTTTCAGAGCTTCATAGTTTTTATGTATTTCTTACAGGGTCTCATTATGCAGCTCAGACTCATAGTGATCCTCCTGTTGCAGCCTCCCAGTGCTGGGATTACAAGCATGCACCACCATGCCCAGACTCAGTGGCCAGCTCAGTATGCCCAGGGGTGGGACTGGCACTGTTCATGGTACCAAGGATCAAACCCAGGACCTTTCACTTGCCTAGGCAGGCACTTAGACTTCTGAACTATCTCTGTGGCCCAGGGCTTCACATTTTTATAGCAAATCAACCAAGAATAGGAAGCAAAGCAGACCCAGAGCTAGGTCATTTTAAAACTTCTGTTAACATTCACATCTCACTTTTGAAGGATTGGATTTCTCAAAACACTGACTTTTTTATGAAGAGAAAAATGGACTCAGACATTTATCTGTCTATTAAATGCTCATTCAAGAAAAGAGCTGAGGGGTGAGCCAGGGAAGCGTTACTTCCAAAATCACAAGCTGAATTCTCTCCATGATTCTGTCATGAAATGAACTGGATGAGAACTGTATCAAATTTCTCAAGGTCAGTGTTGAACCTAATTGAATTTGATTCAGTTCTCGTTCAACCTGGTTTGTGACCAGGATCATGTGAACCGAGGCATCGCTGTATCTGCAGGATCAAACCTACCTGTGGCTCAGTGGACCTGGAGCCTCTGGGGCCTTTTGTAAAACTGTGCCTAAATTACTTATCCTCTTAGGCTTCTGTATCAAAGCACAGGGAGATGAGAGAATTCAGGCAGTTGTGATTCTCTGTTTTAGCGGAAAAATAAGATAATATCATTATTTCTCTTTTGAATCTTTATCTAAAACTTGGCCCAGTTAAGACAATTTGCTGCCCAATCTCTTATTCTCGTCAGGAAGGATCAGACTTTGAGTTGAGTGCTAACCACATGGATTATGGCCTGAACCTGGTGCCATTCCAGCTGGTGTCAGGAAAGCAGCTTAGCACGGATCACTCTATAAACACCTGTGTGCCTGGCTGGCTGCAAGCTGTAATGGCCTCTCTGACAGACAAGTCAGGGGGGACTGTGAACCATTGCTTGCAAGCAGGGCAAGAGGTTGCATGGCAGACGAAGAGTGGAGTTTGATATAATCTGTCTTTTGGGTGCTAGTTTTCCACAAGAGCTTGGAATGGGAAGGGATAGGAGGTAAAGACCTGGAACAGTCACTTATAATACTCCACTTTATTTTGCAGTAAGGAAAAGAGGAAGGGATAAAGGAGAAGCATGATGAGTAGTAAATAGGCAAGAAAAGTTGTTGTCATTGGAGGTGTGGCAGCTGCTCTGTTTCAGAAGTCCTGTTTCCCACAGGAGCCAACAAGAGGCATGCCTTAGAAGACCACCCTGCTATGCCAGAATGAGAATGTGGCTCTTAGCAGGAGGCCAGATCTGATGCTACTCACCACCTGGGGTTCCACCCTCTAGAGACAAATTAGACACTCACCTTGATCTGCTTTCAGGAGAGCTGAGCCCAGAATTAACTGCAGGGCAAATTCTCAGGAAGAAAGGAAAGGACTATGTTCATCCCTTGCTCTATCACCACCCCAACCTGGATGAGACCATCAACCTTTCTCTCAGGTCTCAGCAAAGGTGTGAGCTCTCTGAAATGTTTGAAAGGAGATCATTTAGGACAATGCTTGAAGTTCACCATACACTAAGAGCCTTGCTTGGGACCTACTGCCACATCCACATGTTGCAAAGTGACCCTGCGCTCTTCAGGATGATGTGGGCCAGACGGCACAAAGTTCTGAGCACACGGGTGATTTGCTTTGGTTTTACCCACATGGCTCATGGCAACTCCTAAAATGCTGCTGTTATTGCTGCTGCTGCTGTCCTAACATACCTGCTGGCAGGAACTCTCAGAAACCTGTAGGAAAAAGGGGAGCACAGACTGCTGGTCACAGTGGTGATGCCATGCCTGGTCCATGGGATACACCCAGCAAATTTAGCCCTGAATCCAGCCAGCCCAGCAGGGTGCAGCTCGATGGTTTGCACTCAAAGGTAGCACACAGGTAGGGACTGCCACCTGCCTGGGCTTCCCTCTCTTAGGTGCCTCTTCTCAGCACATAGCAGTGCTCTGAGGAACAGACATGAATGGGGATTTGGGAGGTTTTTCTTGTAGCAAACCTGCCCTGGTGAGCTGTCATTCTAGTGCTTCTTGTCCGTCTGTCTGTCTGTCTGTAGGATAGTGGTATGGAGTCCTCAGGCGTACTGAGAGCCTAGTGCTACAGATCAGTGGATCCAGCCATGAGCTCCTATAGAAACGCATGTGCTGTGCGATTCACATCCCCTTACCCTCTTCTGTGCATCTCACAAGCCTCTGTTGACCTGGCTCACTTCTTAGGAATGTGAGCAGCTTATCTTGTAAGTGTGGCTTCTTCCAGCCTACAGCCAACCTCATGGTCACTGCAGACAGAGATGAGGCCTTGACAGCTGGGGGCTACGGAGGCAGGCTCAGCTTTTTCTGTCATGAGGGACCTGAAGGAGTTTCTGCTGATTGCGGCAGGGCCGAGCAAAGTCTTTAAGTGTCCAGGCCGTGCAGCCTAGACACAGCACTCTCTGCAGCTTCAGCAGTGCTCTCACCTGGGGCCTCTCATGCACTCACTGTCCTCAGACTCTGTCTTCTGATTTTTCCATCATGGCATCAACCTTCTGTTGTTGTTAGCTGTCTGAGATTCCCCCTGCTCTATCTGTGTTATATTTTGGCTCTAGAAACAGACTCAGTGGCACAAGCATCTGTCTGGAAAGCATAAGGTTCTAAGTTTGATTCCTGATACCAAAGTAAATAAATACACAGACACACAGATAGACAGACAGACAGACGGACACACACACACACACACACACACACACACACACACATTTTTGGAGTATTACCTAGCATTACTTATACTCCACCAAAGTCCTACAATATTTTTGTTGACTCCTGTTTTCTGTCACTGTTAACTGACAGAAAAGTCAAGGCCTTTGCCTCTACTTGGACCTTCTGATTGAATTTTGAGCTTCTTGGCCTCATCTGAGATGGCCTATTTTATGCATTTAAGGTCTATCATTTGCATACCCCACACCTAGGCCATCTTTGATAGTCTCTAATTCTTGTCTTTTTCAATGACTCTTAACACTGGTTCTTGCTTTGGTTGCTATGAACTCATTTATTTTAAAAACAGGATATAACAAGTCAAGGTGTTACTTGTTTGAAGTATTCAGGTTGAAACAATTTTCTGGTAGCATTTTTAGGGATTTTTAAAGCTGCCGAAGGTGCTGTTGTACAGCAAACTACTTTTTCCACTTCTGAGTGCTGCCTGTGATGGGGCAGCACTGGCACAGTATGCGTGTAGTTGGCATTCCATCGGTCCTCCTTTCTATACACATTTACAGCTATACTTTTTAATTCTAAAAAGTTTCTTTAGTTGGACACAATTTTGATCTTGTGGCTTCACTGTCATTATATTAAATTATTTTCTAATTTATCTGGAAGTGACTTTTTTGACCCATGAGACATGTCTCATGTTAATTATTTAATTCACTCTTTTTGGGAGCTTTCATATA
>PVKA01042497.1:0-17386 GCA_004027165.1 Ctenomys sociabilis | reverse complement strand
GTATCATAGAAATAAAAATGTAAGTTACTAAAATTCTATTTTCTAGATGAAACTGTTTCAGTCATACTATTTAAATTGTCATGTTGGACTGTATTGTTTCGTACAGTAAGCATTACTGAGCTCCACATGGTTCAAACATTTTCAGGGGTAGTGAGGAACTTATATTGGAAACGTTAATCATTGACAAGTAAGATGGCTAGAGAAAAAGGTATCAATCATTCTAATTTTCATGTCTGTATATTTCTTATCTCATAGAAAGTGATCATATTTATCACTTACTTCCTTATGTTCATAAAATAGTATTTTCATAAAACAAATAATTGAACTTTATGTGCATAATCATTGTGGCATAACAAATCACCATAAATGCTCTGGATACCAAATAAAATTTTTATTCTGTCCTAATTACTTTTTTAAAATTTTATTTCATTTATTTTAATTATTTTTTCCTATTTTTGTTTTACTGAAGTGCAAACTGTTTTCATGTTTTGGTATCGTACAAGGTGCATATATGATATTATATTTACAGATATTATTTTAGCAGATGTCTCTTATCAGTAAATTAAGAGTGTAGCTGCTTACTTATCTTATTTTTTATACATGAATTATATGAAAAATGCAATAATTATTTTCCTAGTTGATGACCATAGTAGTAGAAGCCTACATAATATCCTGTCCAACCACCATTAGTGCAGATCTTGCCTCTCATAGGATTATGTAGAAACACAGTGTTATCTATCCCAACTATACTGTCTATACACACACAGCATGATTTTTCTTTCTATACCCCTTCCTTTGTCTACACCTTTCAAAGGTGGGCACTCCATTGTTATTCAACTAACTTAGGTGCTTGAACTCGACAACACAATCCAACACAGTCCAGAAGTTGTCGACCATAGCCATTTACAGCACAGCTTAATATTATGGCCCCAAGATGTATACTTCATTTTTATACTTTTCTGCTGGATGGTGAAGACCTAGTTAGAGGAAGACTTATATACCAACACATGAACTTTATATTTCTTATGCAGTCACTAAAGTCCTCTCAGGGTTTATCTTGTAATCCTGTACATTATTCTGTAGACGCTTTGTCTGTGTCATCCATTTGGATGAGTCATGGCCAATGCTTAACCAGTTTGCTTTCTGTGAGAGCTTGAGAGAAAGTTTTCTCTTCATGTGACTCTCCAGGCACACTATAGAACTTCAGTCTCTTTCCTCTGTGGCTGCATAATCTCCTTGTTCAGAAAATTTGGAGCTCACCTGACTGTCATGATGTTGCAGTATAGGTTCTCCTATGTCCTGAGTCTTCGCTGACCTTGAAAGGCTAGGGCCAAAATGTTAGCTGGCCTTTTGGCTCTTCTATTTCTCCAATTTTGATCTGTGAGTTTACGTTGTTAACCATCCAGAAGAAAAGCTGATTAGTATCCTGCAACATATGCCATTCACTTTGCCTTATCTGACTCAATTGATTTTAGTTGTTGTACGTTTCCTTTTGTTTTTCTGCTTTTTGCTTGTTATCCTAGGGAGACTATATGATATTTACACATGTGTGTCTGGTTTATTTCACTTATGAGTACAAGTTCAAGTGGCATCCACTTCAGTATAAATGCTTCAAACTCATCATTCTTAATAGCTGAGTAATACTACATTGTACAGAAATACCACATCTTTTTCAACCATTCCTCACGTGATGGACATCTTGGTTGTTTCCAAGATTTTGCTATCACACATTGTGCTGCTTTAAACATAGGTACACATATATCTCTATGATACAATGTATCCAGATTCTTTGGGAAAATTCCCAGTAGGGGGATAGCCGGCTTGAGTGGGATTTCTAGTCCTACTCTTTTGAGGAGTCTCCACACTGACCTTCAAAATGGTTGTACCAGTCTACATTCCCACCAGCAGTGGAGAAGTGTTCCCTTTTAACCACAACCTCTCCAACATTTGTTGTTGGTTGATTTCCTTATGATAGCCATTCTTTCTGGAGTAAGATGGTATCTCAATGTTGTTTTTAATTTGCATTTCACGAATGGCTAGCGATGTGGAGCATTTTTTCATATATTTATTCGCTTCTTTAATTTCGTCCTCTGAGAAGTGTGTATTCATCTCAGATGCCCATTTCTGAATTGGTTCTTTAAATTTGAGGGCCCTGTTATATCTTAGTTCTTTATATATTCTAGACAATAATCCTATGTCTGATTTCTTATTAGTTAGGATTTTTTCAAAACTTGTGGGTTGACTTTTCACTCTGTTGACAATTTCTTTTCACAAGCAGAAGCTCCATAAGAAGAGCTGATCCCAGTTGTTGATTGTTTCAAGTGCTTCCCGTGAGAATATATATTTCTTCATGAACTCTTTACCTACCCCTATGTCTTCAGAAGTTCCTCCTACTTTGTCTTCCAGGAGATTTAGTGATTCTGTTTTAATGTTTAAATCTTTAATCCATTTTGTCTTTAACTTACTGCATGGTGATAGAGCTGGGTCAAGTTTTAGTTTTCAGCATGTAGAAAGCCATATTTTCCAGCATCATTTGTTAAAGAGGCTATCTTTCCTCCAGTGAGCTTGTTTAGCCCCTTTGTCAAAGATCAGATGGCTGGGTATGATTGTAGATGCCTCTGCATCTTCTAATCTATTCCACTGATCCTCAGGTCTATTTTGTTGCCAATACCATGCTGATTTTATCACAGTGGCTTTGTAGTATAATTTCAAGTCAGGAATTGTGATGCCTCCTGCCTTGTCTTTAATGGCCAAGATTGCCTTTGCTATTCTACGTCTTTTGTGGTTCCAAATAAATTTTGGGAAAAATTTCTCTATGTCTGGGAGGCATGTTAGTGGCAGTTTGAAAGGGATTGCATTAAACCTGTACAGCAATTTTGGGAGTCTGGCCATCTTCACGATGTTGGTTCTTCCTGTCAAGGAACATGGAATATCTTTCCATTTTCTGAAATCCTCTATAATCTCTTTTCTAAAGGTGTTGTAATTTTCCATGAAAAGATCTTTGACTTCCTTGGTTAAGTGAATCCCAAGGTATTTCATTTTCCTCGGTACTATTGTGAAAGGTATTGTTTCTATAGTTTCCCTTTCAGTGTATTTGTTATCTGTGTAGAGGAATACTATTGAGTTTTGAGTATTGATTTTTGTATCCTACTATGCTATTGAATTTCCCTATCAGTACAAGTAAAGTATCATGTCATCTGCAAATAGTGATAATTTAACTTCTTTACCTATTCTTATTCCCTTTATTTCTCCCTCTTTTCTAATGGCTGTTGCTAAGGATTTCAAGACTACATTGAATAGGAGGAGTGATAGAAGACTTCTTTGTCTTGTACCTGATTTAAGAGTAAAATATTTCAGTTTTTCCCCATTTAGGATTATGTGAGCTTTTGGGTTGTCATAGATGGCTTTTATCAAGTTAAGACAGAATCCACCTATTCCAATTTTCTGTAGGACCTTGATCATACATGAGTGTTGGACTTTGTCAAAAGCTTTCTCTGCATCAGTTGAGATGATCATGTGGTTTTTGGATTTCAGTCTATTAATATAGTGTATTACATTTATAGATTTTCAAATATTGAACCATCCTTGCATCCCTGGGATGAATCCTACCTGGTCATGGTGTATGATCTTGATGATTTGCTGTATTCTATTTGCCAGGATTTTGTTGAGTATTTTTGCATCTATGTTCATGAGGGAGATTGGCCTGTAGTTCTCCTTTTTGGTTGTGTCTTTCCCTGGTTTTGGAATCAGTATTATACTTGCCTCCAGAAATAATTTTGGAAGACTGTTTCCTTTTCAACTTCGTTAAAGAGTTTATGGAGTATGGGGATTATATCTTCTATAAATTTCTTGTAGAATTCAGTTGTGAATCCATCAGGACCTGGATTTTCTTTGTCGGTAGGCTTTTTATTACATTTCGTATTTAGTTGGCTGTTGTTGGCTTATTGAGAGTTGTAGTATCTTCTTGATTCAGTTTTGGTAATTTGTACCTTTCGAGGAATCTGTCCATTTCTTCTGTCTTCTATTCTGTGAGCATAAAGATCTCTAATTAACTATTGATAATCTCCTGAATTTCCGCTGGGTCTGTGGTGATTTCACCATTTTCATTACTTATCACTTGTACTTGAATTTTCTTTTGCCTCTTTTTGTTGAGGATGGCAAAAGGTGTATCTACTTTATTTAGTTTTTCAAAGAACCATTTTTGATTTGTGGATTCTTTCAACTGTTTTCTTCATCTCAATTGAATTAATATCTGTTCTAATCTTTATGCTTTCCTCCCGTCTTTGCGCTCTGGGCTTCATTTGCTCTTCTTTTTCTAGTTGTCAGCGGTGCACTATTAGGGTGCTAATTTGTTCACTTTCTGTTTTCCTAGAGTGTGAGTTTATAGCTATAATTTTCCCTCTACGAACTGCTTTCATCGCATCCCATAAATTCCAGTAAGTTGTACTTGAATTTTCATTGAATTGTAGATATTGTTTAATTTCTTATTGAATTTCTTCTGCAACCCATTGATTGCTGAGGGTGTTGTTCAGTTTCCATGAATTTAGTCGGTTTTTCTGGTTTCTTTTTTCATTTATTTCCATTTTCATTGCATTGTGGTCAGATAGTATGCATGGGACAATTTCTATTTTCTTGCCTATACTTAGGCATGACCTCTGGACTAGTATGCGGTCTATTTTGGAAAATGACCCGTGTGCAGCTGAAAAAAAATGTGTATTCAGCTGTGGGTGGGTGGAACACTCTGTATATGTCCAGGAGGTCCATTTGGTCCAAGCTCTGGTTCAGTTCTGCTACTTCCTTGCTAATTTTTTGTCTGGTTGACCTATCTTTTTGAGATAAGGGTGTGTTAAGGTCTCCTGTTAAGATTGTGTTCTTAGACATTAAGCTTTTTATGTCCCTTAAGATTTGTCTTACATAGTTGGGTGTTGCTGTGCTTGTTGCATAAATATTCATGAGTGTTTCTTCTTGTTCTTGAATTTTTCCCCTGACCAACATATAGTGGCCTTCTTTGTATCGTTTGTTCGTTCTTGGTTTGAAGTTGAGACTGTCTGAGAACAGAATTGCTACTCCCGCTTTTCTCTGAGGTGCTGGGGCATGTAGTATTGTTTTCTATTCTTTCACTTTGAGTCTATGAATGTCTTTTTGTGTTAAGTGTGTTTCTTGTATACAGCATATTGTTGGATTTTGTTTCCTAATCCACTGTGCCAGTCTATTTCTCTTAATTGGAGAATTGAGTCCGTTTACATTGATGGTTATAATTGAAATGTGCTGACTTATGTTTGTCATGATATTTACCTGCTGTTGTCTACTCCGTTGAAAGCTGTGTTTAATTGTCTGTCCTGTTTAGTGGGTTTCTTCCATCCTCATTCATTGAGTTCTGGTCATTGTGGTCTCTTTCTGGAACATCTTTCAGCAACCTGTGAAGGGATGGCTTTGTCATCATGAAATTCTTTAGTTGTTCTTTGTCGTGGAAGTATTTCACTTCTCCATCAAACTTGAAAGAGAGTTTTGCAGGGTATAATAGTCTGGGCTAGAATTTGTTTTTGTGTAGGCCTTGAAGAACTCTGCTCCATGCTCTCCTTGCCTTCATTGTTTGTGTAGAGAAGTCAGTTGTAATTCTGAGGGTTTTCCTTTGAATGTGAGCTCCTTCTTCTCTCTAGCAGCTTTCAGTATATTATTTTTGTGTTGGATTTCTGCGATCTTAACTCTTATATGTCTCTGTGTGTTTCTACTTGGCTTGAGGTTATTTGGTGTTCTGTATGCTTCGGTGACCTGAATGTTGGATTGTTTCCTCATATTTGGGAAGTTTTCTGTGATTATTTCTCCCCAAGTTCTTTTTATGTCATTTGTATTGACTCCTTCATTCTCATTAACAACAATTATTCTCACATTGTTCATCCTGGCATCATCTTGCAGGTGATGGATTATTTTTTCCTGCATTCTCATTGTTTTTAAGAGATCCTTTCCCACCTTTTGTCTAGCTGCTCCCGCATCTTCAAGATCTGAAACTCTGTCTTTGCTTTCACTCAAATGGTTTTGTAGACTCGTGATTGATTTTTTTAGTTCTCCTATATTTCTTTGACTGTTTTTTATGTGTTCTGTTTCTTTTCTGCATTGCTCATTCAGGGAATCCATCAGATTTCTGATTTCCTCAATTTTTTTTTATCCATGTTTTCTTTAGAGGTAGTTATTGATTCTTTTTCTGCAGTGTTTATTCCAAGTGGGTTTCCTCTGTATATTTCTGGACTTGTTTCTGTATTTCAGATGCTATGACTTCAAAGAATTCTTTTTTTTCTTCAAAGAATTCTTCTTTTATTTCAGAACTTATTTCTGCTTTGAGCTCCTCGTGATCTCTCTGCTATTGTTTCTTTGCTTCAGATGCTGTTAATTCATTTCAGTTGGAATAGTGCTCTATGCACTTGTTCTGGGTGAGCATTGTTTTTCCACCCAATGTTTCTGGAATTGATTATTTCAGACACTATGTATTCAGATATTTCTTTCTTTTTTGGGGAATTACTTCTCATTTCATTTCCTCTATTCCTTTCTGCTGTTGTTCTTTTGCTTCTGTATCTGTTAATTCATTCATTGCAGCTGAGCTAGTGTCCTCTGCCCTTCCTGTTGGACTCGAGGTCTGGGATTGCATTTTTCCCCTTGTCTTTGTCATTTTTGTATAGCACTGACCTTTGGTGTAGAGCTTTGGTGCAGCTATAACCTTATCTTGTTATGAGATTCAGGTGTCAGTCTATTAAGTTTGAGACTATCCAGGTATGCCTATCCCAGATCTAGCTGTTGCGTTCAGTTCCTTTTTTGCTGCAGCTCCTTTGGTTCCCCTCTGTTGGTTCCCTGTTCAGGAGAGCACCAACCGAACTGGGATACAGAACAAGTAATGAAAATTCCCCGTCTTAGCTGGCTTTGGGGCGAGGATCTGGAAACTTACCGGGGTCAGCCCTCCTGTGTCAGGCAGGTTGCTCTCTAGGTGGGGGCCTGGGCTTTGGTGGGTCTTCTGGGCTCACAAAAGGATAGTTGATGATCTTATTAACTGAGTAGGCTGTACTGGGTCTGCCAGCCTATGCTGGGTCCAGGTCTACAGGCTGTAACCCAGGGAGGCCGGGAAAGGTCCCTCTGGTGCAGCAGGCCTGGAGCCCTCACTCACTTGCCAGGCTGCACTGGGTTTCGGTCTCTGGTGTGGGACGAACTATTGCTGAGAAATATCCCTCTGGTGTGGCAGGCTTGGACTTCTCACTCCAGGCTGACCTGCACTGGGTCTGGGGCTGTGGAGTGGGACTGGTAATCACCTGGAAATGTTTCTCTGGCACAGTGTGCCTGGAGCTCTCACTGGGCCACGGCGTTGGGGGTGCAGGGAATCCCTGGGAAATGTCTGTTGGGCACGACGGGCCTGGAGATCTACACTCACTGAACTTTGATGCCCAGAGAATCGGGGAAATTCCCACTTGTTCAGCGGGCTTTAGGTCAGGGGATCTGGGGATGTGCTGGTGAGTGGGTCCTGAGCTTCAGGCTGGTTACTGGCTTGGAGGGCTTGGGGGCAGAGATCCAGGTAGCGCGTGTGGGAAGAAGCCAATGGCTCTCCCTCAGACTCACCACACTCTCACTGATCTGGGAAGCCTGGTGAGTCGTGCAAATTTCCACTCGCTGGGAGAGCTTGGGGCAGGATCCAGGAGGCCGCTGGTGTCAGCCGCTGTCTCAGGCTGGTCTCTGGCTGGGTGGCATGGGCAGGATGGAGTAGGCTGCTGGAATTTGCCTTGCTGTCTCAGGAGGTCTCTGGGGCTGGGCTGTGTGGGCGGGATTGAGGAAGATGGCGGAGTCCACTGCACTTTCTCTGGCTGGTCTGTGTCCTAATTTCTTATGCATTGAACCATGACAGAAAGAAAAGGTTCATTAAGCTTTTCTGCACCTTTTTGTTCCATCATATTCATTTGGGTTTTGATTTGCTTTGTTTTATTTATTTATTTATTTATTTATTTATTTATTTATTTATTTATTTATTTATTTTGCAGTTTTGGGGATTGCACTCGGGACCCTATGCTTCCCATGCAACTGCTTATTCTACTGAGTTATCTCCCCAGGCCCTTGATTAGTTTTAGAATTCACTTCCTAGCCCCAGCACAGGTTATCCTGGATTGGTCAGATATTTGGCTAAAAATTATGTGTGTGTGTGTGTGATAGTGTCTCAGGATGAGATTCACATTTGTATCAATAAATTCAATAGAGCAGATCATCTCCAAAGTGCATGGGAGGGTGCACCATCCGATCCTGTGAGAGTCCAACCTAAACTGAACAAAAGTAGAGCAAGGGTGAATTTATCACTACTGTCTGATCACTTGAGATGGAAAATAGAGTATCTGCTCTCCCAAGACCTAATGTCGTATTTTCCCAAGCCCTCCAAGGCCATCATAGTGAATTACATTTGTGGCTTTCTTGAATATACTTTCAGATGCAAAATGTTGAAATTCTCTAACCCATATAATTAATTAACTCTTTTAATAAATACTATATTTCTGTATATAAACAGTACATTCACATTTGTTGTTAGTATATGCACATGCATTAGACATGAACACACTAATTTATTCTGTGTATTCACACTCTATATATGCATATATAATCTATTATATATGTATATATGTATTTGTAATATGTAATCTCTACTTCACTGGAAAAACTTGATAATATATTTTGTTAACATTTAAATTGTATGTATCATGAGAAACTAATATACAAGGAATGTGTCTTCTTCAGTCTCTGAATAACTATGTAATTTGTAGAGTTGCAATAATAAAACTTAATTTTGCTTTAAATAATTCATTCTATTCTTTTTTGTTTTGTATTTTTAGTAGGGGTCTACAGTGTGTCACTACATAGATTGGACGCTGAGTGAACCACCTGGGTTCAGTCTCCCAAAGAGCTGGAATTACAGGCACATGCCACTGCACTTAGTTTCAATAGCTGTCTCAAAACAAATTATTGTTACAGATAGTGAGGTTAAGCTTAACTGCCTATCTTATAGGGTAATAATATCATTAAGATTCTCTTCTAGATGTTTAACAACTAAAGTTTTCACACCAAAAATTAGAGAAAAAGAAAGGCTACAAGGACAACCAACATTTTTGGCCCTGGCCTTTCAAGATCAGGGAAGAGTCAGGACATAGCAGAACCTGTACTGTAATATCCTGTAACTAGGGTTGTCCCAAATTTTCTGATCAAGGAGATTATGAGGCCACAGAGGAAAGTGATCGACAATGTAGAGTGTGCTTAAGGAGAGTCACACTGTGAGTAAAAATTCTCTCAGGCTTTCACAGAAAGCAAATTGGTCAAGCAATGGCCATGACTCATCCACATGGCTGACACTGACAAAGGATCTATAAACTGCTGTACATGGTTTCAGGGTAAATCCTGAGAGGATTTGACTGAACTTGGCCAATACAAAAGTTACATTTCTTGTTCTACAGGCATTGCTTTATCTTGGTCTTAACCATCCAGCAGAAAAGTTTAATAACAAGGAAAAGTAAAGCAATATTAATGTGATGAGCTATAAAGGGCTCAAGGCAACATTTTTTGACATTGCCAGTCCTACAGATAACCCACTACTATTATGGACCACTGTACTATATTGAATTATTTTGCTGAATTCATACACTTACTATATTTAAACGGCAATGGAATACCCTTCTCTGACAAAATTAAACAAAAAAGGGGATACAAATGAAGGAAAATTTTGTGTCTATATATATGAAATAGGATAGGAATACAGCTACTTTCTCTTGATTCAATTAGAGTAAATATTTTTATTAATATTGTTTGGACAGGATATCATGTCTGCATCTTATACTATGAATAACCAGTACAAAGACAACAATATGCAATGTATTGATTATTCAAACTGTCTTATCAATTGGTTTTGAAACTGTCTCATTACTATTTGTTTCTCAATATACTTAATTAAAAAATAAAACATAACACAAAACATTGCACAAAATAAAAAATAAGTGAACAAAGAAACCGAGGAATTATAAAAAAAATAGCTGTCTCGGCATGCTCTGGGGGCAGGGCTGGCACTGCGTGCTGGAGATGGAACCCAGGCCTATTGCATCTGCTTTAGGAGACTCTAATCCACTGAACTATTCCTTTGGCCCTCTATTAATTTGTGTTAGAACAAAATGAATAATTATAAATTTTAATAGCTAAATATGTTTTGGTAATTTTTCTTTTTGGCTGGCTCAGCCTCCCCTGTTGGCAGGGCTGGTGTGGCATGTGGTCCCCATGCTTTGCTTAAGCTTGCCTAACCAGGCCCTTTAGTCCATTGATCTATCTCTCCAGTCCCGTGAAAGCATATTGCACTTAACCACCAAGTATTTTAACAACGGATATAAACTTTTTAATGTTTAACAATTTGAACTGCATTAAGCATGTTAAATTGATTTCATATGACATTGGTTCAAAATCAACTCAGCTGTTCTAGGTGGTACTCTGTTTAAATTACTTAGCATGGGACAGCATGTTGTTCAGGAAAGTTAGAAACTTTCACTTCTAAAATTTTTTCTCCTTTATGCTCTGTATTCCACTTATTGCACTGTATCTGTTCTATATTTCTTCTTAAGAATAAACACTGATACACTTGTTCCCTGAATTTAAATAGATGATTCTCCCAAAGTTTAATTTCTGGATTTTCAGTTTATAATGTGATATCATTTTTAAAGTTGCATCATTGATTTCATAATAGACTTGCTTTATTGGTTTTATCTACATTTTTTCTCCACTGTATAGTATTATTTAATATATACCTTTTTGAAGAAACATTTTCATTATTATGCTTTTAGTGTTATTGAAAATTTTGAATGCAATGCAGATAATTCTCATGTACTATCCACACTGTTTTATCTAGTAGTACCTATTTTGTATTTATCTCATATTACTATGATGCTCTGGAACATAATCAATGAAGTAATATAATTATTAATAATATTATGCTTTATTTTATTTTTTGATGAAAGAACTATTTTTTAAATTTAATTTAATTTAATTTTGAACAGTTAAAAACAAAAGCAAAAAATAACAGAAGTAAAGAGAAAAGTAGGGTAACATACATTACAGATTTGCAGAACAAGAATAGCAATTTTGCATTGTTATATTACCAATTTTTATCATCAAATCTGTTGCTTACATTGACAGATATAGCTATGCAGATTTGGACAAATAACTGGTTATTAATGCTTCCTTTCAATAAACCATTTTCTTGTCTTTCTATTTTTTTAAAATTTATTTTAAAGAGTGGAATAATAATTGAGAGCTAGGGAGATATCACGGTGGTGTAAGCCCCTGACTGGCAAGCACATATGCCCAGATTCAATCCTTGGTACTGCATGCTGTCTGTCTCGTGAGAGTGCAACACCGAAACCAGGTGTGGTAGCTCACACCTGTAATCCCAGCACTGGAGCAGCTGGAACAGGAGGATCACTATGAGTTTGAGATGCATAAAAAGAGAGTGTACTAAATAAATAAATGGTTAAGAAAATAATAATTGATAAGATGTCAGAAATGGTACATATTTAGAAGACTAATGTAAGGATTAAACAATGAAGATGAGGGAAAGGAGAAAAGATAAGATGAAGGGAAGAGGAAAAATCATGCAAGTATATATATAGGATGGCTGAGATAACTGCACTAAAAATTATCATCACTTTAACAGCAGTTAATGTTTAGAATTTTCGCTTCAACTAACTCTATGCTGATATCTGCAAACTAAGCAATTACCTCAAGGACTCCAATATATAATACAAAAACTATGGTTGAATACCTCTAATCACGATCTCATATCATGTACTGTTTCTAACACTTTAATTTTCCTGTATTTTAATCAAATGTCTTTCTTTTTTTGAGGTACTGGGGATTGAACTCAGTACCCTGCACTTGCCAGCCAATCAAATTTCTTACTTTTAATATTTTCCTTTTTGTTATTTAATCAAGGAAGAATATCATAATACATTTAGTCATTAGTAGTTTTAGGCCTGTAAAGCCTGTGAATTTCTCATACTTACCTAATTACTGATGACTTGACAGGTTGGGGGAGTACTGGCTAGATATTTGGGATTGAGATTAGTTAGTGTCTACCCTATAGTTAGACATGGGTTAAATGGAGTCATTTTTGTATGTATAGAAACTCCAGTAAGGTATTTTCCTCTTCATATCATATCAGACTAAGGTCATTGTTATTGCTACCACTTAACACCAGTGATATTTACCTTGATTATGTACTTAATGTAGCATTGTTCAGTTTTCTCAACTCTAAAGTTATTCTGCTCTTTTTCTTCTATACTCTTTGAAAGAAAATCTGTATGCACAGCTTACAGCATAAAGTAAAAAGGAAAGAAGGAATTTGTCCTACACCTTTCTGAGGCGGCATTGTCTTGATTAAGTTGAGTAGAATTCCAAATTCTGCAAGTTTTTTTCAGTCTCCTGACTGAATGACTTTACTCAACTATTTATTTACATCTGTGTGGATATTTGTTATGTACTTGGGTGTATATATATTTTATATGACCATTGCATTTCTTTGCAAATTTGCTTTTCACACACCAACATATGAGACATTTCTCTGTATCATTATGTAGACTTTTTCTTCCACTTTGCTAGTTGCATTTTGTTCAACACCAAATTTTCTAAGTATTACATGAATAGCTATTTACAGCTTAGAAGTTCTGAAATAGCAATGCCTTAAAAATTAATGGAAGCATGTATTTACTATATACTTATGTGTATTCATTTGTGCCCACCATGTACAATATATATGACCCACTTTTATGCAGTGAAAGTTACTCATATTTTCACTAGCTCAATTGGATTTTTCAAGGCCAGTTAGTGCCTATGTTAAGTTTGATATAGACTGACTAGTAGCAGAGAGTTGTTTAGCATCACAAGGGCTTGGGTTCCATCCCCGCCATACAAAAGCAAACAGGCAAACAACAAACACAACTAAAGTACATTACAAAACAAAGAGAAACTCAGAAGGGAGGATATACAAGTTGTCATAGAGGGACAGATCTTTGATCAAACTGGTTATGGAGAGACTTTTGGAGTTGACAAATGGGGAATTACTGTACAAATGAAATTGTGAAGAGAACAGAGGAACAGCAGATGAAAATGAAACTGCCCTTTCATGGGAATTGTTGGATGAAAAATCTATTTTATTTAAATTCTGATGGAAAATACATGCAGAGGATACAGCAGTGTGGACAATTGTGATAGAAAAAAAGCCCAACTGATAGCAGAATCAGCTTTAATTGACCTATTGAAGTTAACCTATAGAATGCTTGAGATTCAAATTTGATTTTGTGGCTAAAATAATCATTGGTTCACCCTAAACAACGTGCAATAAATTTAACAGGGATATAGACAGCAGTACCTAATATAATTGTAGTCTTCTGTGGATACAAGAGCGTTCCAATGCAGTCATGAATGTAATTGTTAAAGCAATCATAGAAAAAAACCCTTTTACACCCTGTCTTGAATATCTAACTATGAGCTGAATTCCTACCTCCGCATTCTCTATTTGTACAATCTGCCCTTAAGGGTGGTTCCACATGAGATTCATGTTCTTTACTAAGTGGTCCTTTGTCTTCTAGCTGCCACCACTACATCTTTTGCTTCCCTCCCAGGACCTCAAGAATCTGGGTTGCAGTTTGTTTCTCATACGTCTTCCAAGACACTAATGGTAGCTTTAAGAAGCATCTAAAGTTCTACCCTACTTCAGTCTAGAATGAGGAAAACTATAGTGCTGTACTTGTGCTGAAAATCTCTTCCCTGGACTGGCTCGTACTAACATCAACATCCGGATGTTCTCAACATCCCTCCCTCCCAGCTTGGGCTGATCTGTTCCTACTTCCTCTATGAAGGAGGCCTCTCTAATGTATGATAGGAACCATCAAATGGACCTACATGCTTGACTTAGAAAAACTGCTACATGAAAAGTTAATTATAATGTGAGGGCCTGCTTATTATTCTAGTAAGAGGAAGAAATTTCCAAATCATATTGGCCTGTTCGCTCAATAGCTCATTTGGTCTTTGTAAGTATATTATTTGGAAAAAAATTATAATCAAATTTTTATGGTGATAATTTCATACTAACTGGTGCATGATTTGAATTTCAAATAACATCTACTCAAGGTAAAGTGAAGTTTGTAGTGACAATCTGTATCCAGCTTGCCTTTATCCTTGAACCCATTCTCTGACTTTTCTCAAAAGTGCTGAGTGGACATTGTTACCTTTGATTCTTTAAATTATTTTGCATATAAAGAAGCACAGGATTATATGAGTTCTTCATAGAGTTGGTTGGTAACGACAGAAATAACAAAGCTCACAAAGATAGTGTAAGAAAATAAAAGGAATAAAGAAACCATAATAATTAAAATACTGTTAAAGTCATAGATTGTTAGGCCATTAGTTCAAGTATGAAAAGAATTAGGTTAAACTATTGAAAGATAGGAGCTACATGTCTTGAATCTATTCCCTGAGAATTTCTTTTTAAATTTCTGAGATGATGAGCTCCCTCATAAGCTAAAAAGAAATAAATGTGGCACATCTTAGTATGTATATTCCAGCCAGTAACTTGGCCACCACATCCATTTTATAACAAGCAATATTACAGGGAATTGTGAGTCAATGTCCAGAGGCTGTGAGCTCACCTGAGACTCAAGCTAGTCAGGGTTTAATCAGACACAGGATTGGCCTGAGACATTTTCCAGCACATGGAACTGTTAATTCAAGGAATTTGTATTGAGGTCACAAAACATCAAAGATGACAACATATGGGTTTATCAAAGGGATATAGCATAGAGAAACTGGGGAATTGTTGCTGCTGTAACACTCGCTGTCACAAACATATAATGATGCTCAATAAAATGCACTGGAAAAGGAACCTCCAGGGAAGCCTTACTAACAAATGTATGAATGAAATCAGAGCAAAAAAGGCAGTAAAATTAATCCATTTATCTATCCTTCCAGTGAAGTGGTATGAGAACCTTGGACTGTCTCTTTATTATGATAGCCTTGTAAAGACTGCATGAGTAATTACCTCAATCTTATTCATTTAATCACTTAAAAATAATTTCTAGTTTCTACCATAATTAGGATAGATCTATGATTATGATTATAAAAAAAATAAATCACAGACCATTTACACATTTATCAATATCTTACATTAAACATGATCATTATTCCTGGCAAACATGCACTTAGTAAAAATAAAAGCAAAAACATGTGCTGACTTTTACATAAAGAGAATCATAATCATGTGGGATATTTCTTTAGCTCTATTCTCAGTCATTCAAGATAGTGCTTGTTATAGAATGTCAACAATAGATCTGATGTCATTAGACTTTCAGTGGGAAATTAAATGTCTTGAAATATTTAAAGAAGCTAGACACGCTCCTTCAGCTGTACATTGTATCTGACTAATGCAATTTGATATTACAGAATTCTTGTTAGAGCATGGAGGATTTGGTAAGCCTATAAGATTTTTTTGTTTTGAGGTTTGATTAGACTTGAAGTGAGAGGTTGCACTGCATGGTGAGGCTGAATACATCCTCTTGTTCTATAGCCAGGTGGATGAGTTAGATGAGCTCAATCGTACAATCCATACCTTAACTCTCAGTTGGAGAAAATAAATTTATGTCTCCAAATGCACTGTCTTGATAATTGCACTTGGATTGCAACTGAATAGAATCTAGTACCGTCTTAAAGACAGTAATGAAATGATTGAAACCAAGATGGGTAATCTGATTTGAAAAAGTAATTGGGGTCAATATATTCAGACTAGAGAGTGGAAGTTTAGTATTAAACACAAATGAAGTTATAATCTTTGCTATCTGATAAGCTCAGAGAAAGGCATCTCAAACAGAATTTAATCTGAATAATTATACGAATTAAAAGTTTAAATGCTTGCATTATAATGCCTACCTGACATTTCATGGGAGACTGAACAGAGGAGAAAAAACATCATTCTACCATAGAATAACCTATAATGCTTCTATTACTTCTCAGTGCACATAATTAAAATCTTCTTAATAACCTAATTGCACACCATCATGGTACATACACAAGAAATAAAACTATTTCTTAGCACAGAACCGCTTGCATCGCTTTTGTCAATGAGTTTACATTCAAGTAGACACTGACTAAATGAACTGAAACAACAAGAAATGCAATTCACCTTCAACGTTAAGTACATTAGTATAAAATAATCCTTAACAAAAGGTGCTGAAAGCAATTTCCCTGGCTATAAACGTACATATCAAATCAATAAAGGCATGAAACCCACTATTTTTCTATTCAACCATAATTTATTGGATACTTCCATACACTGACTGTAGTCCCTGAAGCAATAGAGATAATAATCATTTTAATAAATGTGAATAAATATATAGCATGATAACATTTCATTCATTTCATGCACTTATAACCTTCTAAATATTTATATTTATTAGAATGTTTCCCTGAATAAAATTAGATCAAAGAGGAGAAACAAAGGATCTAATCTGACTACCAAGTGCACTAGAAAATAGTCCCAGAATGCAAAATGAGAGTATTATCAATGATTTATCTTTCAGTTTAACAAATGTGTGTTCAGTATAAAGTACAGTTACTGCTCCTCATCACCGTAACCAAAAGTCTCCCGGGCTTATTCTGTATAACTGTGACACGTCCAAAGCCTTTCACTGTCAATCTCCATTCTTATTTATTTATTTTGTATTTTAGGGAAGGGTCTACAAGGTGTTCAGGGACTCACTACTAGATTGGACTCCTAGTGATATGCCTGTTTACAGCCTCTCAAGAGCTGGGATTACAGGCGCGTGCCACCATGCCTAGTCCCATGCAGGATCAAACCCTTGGCCCCTGAGCCTGCCTAAGGAGGTGCTTTAATCCACTGAGCTATTTGGCCGGCCCTCCAATCTCCATTTTTCCTGTGTGTCACTTTCTCCATGGAGGAAGTAGAAGCTCCTTTGAAGGGAGGTGACTCATAGCCACTATCGAAATTATGGAGCAATTACAACCAGTACTTCTGAGAATATGCTGTCCTAGCTGAATAGACTACCGCAAGAGTCCAGTTGTTGGTGAATGAACTGAGTTTGAAATTAATTAAACACACATGGAAAGGTACCTTCGGGTACTACAATGCTGTCCGGCGCTGCTCCCGTCCCGCGGAAGAAGACACTTAGACACTCTGAAGCGGGTTCAACAAGCCTTTATGGATCGGGATGCAAGCCTCTACATGCGTCCGCTAGCAGCGGCGTCCAACGTGCAAGCAACAATGGATTTCCTGGTATAGCAGACTATATAGATTTTACAGACCAATCACAATCATACACGTGTTCAG
>PVKA01042496.1:0-17341 GCA_004027165.1 Ctenomys sociabilis | reverse complement strand
CCTCCTCCTTCCTCTCTCTCTGTGTCTCTGTTTTATTCTCCTAAGACAGGGTTTTCCTATGCAGTTCTGGCTGGCCTTGAACTCACTTTGTAGCTCAGGCTGGCCTCAAACTCACTGTGATCCCCTCCTGCCTCAGCCTCCTGAGTGCTGGGATTATAAGCATGTGCTGCCACGCTCAGCTGCTTTTTATTGTTTACTTTGAGACAAGGTCTCCCTGAGTTGCCCAGGTTGGGCTCAGGCTGGCGATTCTCTTGCACAGCTTCCCGAGTACCAGGCTTGTTACTGCCGTGCCCCACCATACCCGCTCCCGATCTTTTTCCACCCTGTTTTTTCCGTTTTCCCTCCTTATCTTATATTTGAGTCTTCATATGTGCTTTTTTTTTAATGTTCATTTTTTAAAATTGTGATTCATTTTTGGTCCTCTTCTTCACTCTTTGGTCTATTTGGCTATTTCAGTCTTATAAATAATTTCACATCTACCTGGCTTTATTTAATTAGTAAGAAAATGAGTGCCACAATGTCCCTGGACACCAGTGGTCCTCCCTACCCACATGGGTCCACAGCCTAGCAAGGAAGACCCACATTATCACATGAGCAATTTTAAAAACTAACACTGAGTAGTGGAGTACGCCAGTTGCTTAGGAGGTTGAGGCAAGAGGACTTTTTAAACCTCAAAGAGTGAGGCTAGCCTGGGCAACATAGAGAGAATCCGTGTGTGTGTGTGTGTGTGTGTGTGTGACAGGTCTAGTCTGGAGAACCCAAAGCCCCCCTGAAGAAGTGCTGTTTGTTTGAGCTGAGCTCTGCAGAGAGAATGAGTGGCTGCCAGGTGCGGAGGGCATCTGGTCAGCATGGTCCAAGGAGGGCCCAGCAGTGCGGACCACCTGGAAGGAGGAACCTGAGCTGTTGCAGGGGCTGGAAGGGTGCCCTATTTATTTTCTACGGTTGAGGCAGTTCGCCTATCTGCTGTCCTCCAGTAACAAGAGTCAGGGGACATCTTTTCCTTAGCTGTATGATTTATAATTGCCGCACTCCACATCTACCTGCCTCGGGGAATCCTCATAAGACTTCTTCATATGAACACATTTAAAGAACCCACAACCCTTTGTTTTCTCAGAATAAAAGAAACTGCTTCCTTCTCTCTGAGAAGATGGAGAGAAAGGAGTCTCCCTCCTGAAAGGAGGCGGGGTAGGCATCCTTTGGAGCAGAAGTGGATCCTGAGCGTGGTGGCTGGGTGTGTGGTGGGTGCACTGAGTGGCTCTGAGAGGTTGTGGTAAGAGTTCACGGTCGTGCCACCCTCTCTTGTCTGTTGCTAGGGTGACACCGTGAAATAAGTATGGACTGCTATGGAGCCAAATGTGAACCAAGCCTTGGATTCTCAAGGACTTATATCAAGGATATGGGGTCAATTTATAGTATTAAAATTTTACTTGGATAAATTCATTTTTTTTCTCCTTTCAGTAATTGCATGGTTTTGAAATAGAATTGTGTTCATTTATTCCTGCTACTATATTCAGTTTTATTTTTCATTCTACCATCCACTCATTTTTTGGTTTTTTTGTACGAGTAGATTATACTCGTAGTGATCCACCTGTGTTCAGCATCCAACAGCTGGAACTACAGGTGCGAGCTACCACGCCTAGTCTCAATAGCAATCTCTATGCACCCTGGGGAGCAGGGCTGCATGGCACACTGAGGATCGAACCCTGGCCATTGCATCTGCCTATGCAGGCACTTTAATATGCTGAGCTATTCGGGTGGCCCTTTCTGGGTGGCCTTTTTGAGACAGGATCTCATTATGCAGGTCAGGCTGGCCTCCAACTTGCAGTGATCCTCCTGCCTCAGCCTCCTGAGTGCTGGGGTTACAGGCATGCACAGCTACACCTGGCTGCTATCCACTCTTTAAAACTCTTTGTTTTACTTTTTAAATTTGGGACATTAACATGATTCCCAAAGCCAAAATCATAGAAGATATACTCTAAGGAGTTGGCTCCCTTCATTCTCTCTTCTCTCTACCTTTTGCAGATATTTACTTCGTTTTTGTCTTCTGTATTTCTTTTTATAAAAACAGGAACTTATACATGTATTTTCCCTTTCTTACACAAATGCTATGAGTGTTCTTTTTTTGTAATCAGCTTTTTTCCCACTTATATTGCATTCTGGGAGTTTCACATTAGTTCAGAGGTTTTCTTCATTCTTTTCACACATTTATATGATACTGTATTATGTATGTATGCATAGTTTAGCCAGCCAGTATCCTATATTTGCACATTTAAACAGTGTCTACTTCTTTGAAAATACAGACGATGCTACAATGCATATGTATTTTGTTGGAGTTTATCTTTTTAGTTTTTCTTTTTGCAGCTCAGGATCAAACACAGGCCTTTTTGCATGCTAAGCATGTGTTCTACACTGAGCTCCATCCCCAGCCCCGGGCTTTCCTATGAGAATAAATACCCAGTGCATGCCTGGGGTCCCAGCACCCTGCAAGGCCAAGGCAGAAGGATGGCAAGTTTAGGCTGTCCGGGTGACTTGATGACCTGTCAGGACCTGTCTCCCAAGGAATGGGATGCCACTCAGTGTGCCACCTGGGTCTGAGCCCAGTATGGGGGTGGCGGTGTGCTTTCAGGTTTACTTTGCTCCTCATCTGTTGATCCAAATTCAAAGCAAGAGCCCTAAGGAGTCTGTGCTGCTTCTCACCTCCTTTCCTTCTGACTCCACCGCCTCTTGTTTCAGAAATTTGAATATTGTGACATTCTGGGTGATAGGTTCTAGAGGCAGCAGTGATGGTGGCTGTGGCGACGTGGCAGAGAAGCCGAAATAGGGGGAGGGAGGGAAAGCCTTTATTAACACCGGGAGAAGATCAAGGGCAGGGAGATGGGCAGACCCTCTGCCCTGAGAGGGGGGAGCCTGGGACTTTGTGAACTTTTGCTAGAGGCGGAGTTTGAGAGGCAAGTTTAGTAACATACAAGGAGCTGACTGGAGGGCCCTTGTGCATGCGGGAAAGGTACAAGGAAGGTGTATACGGGCCTGGAGAGGGGAAGGAGGAAGTGGTCATTGGGGAGGTAAGCTGTTGTTTTAAGGGCTTCAACCATATTAGATGACCACCAAAATAATTCAGTTCATACTAGGGCCATAACCTGTCACTAGGTCTTGTTTAAATTTTGTGGATAATTTCTAAAAAATTATTCTCCTAGGCAGTCAGTTTGGTTGTGTGAGGTCACAGGCTTCTGGCTGCTTTCTGGTGTCTGTTGGTTTCCAAGCTCTGCTATTTGACTTTCTTTCATTCGCGCCACCCACTCAGTGGCCAAACTGGGCAGCTGCCTGTCCCCGCCCGGAAGGTCAGCTCTGGTGCCTTGGTGGAGCCAGGTGCTGCTCGGGGTGAGGCCAGGCATTAAAGTGCTTCCCGAGGTACTTTTGCTCCGTGCCTTTCTTTCAGGGATCTCCTGGTAATTCTGATGCCTGGTGTGCTGACAAAGAGGTGGGCTTTTATCTCCTTCCTGACCTGAATACTCTGCCTTACTGCTTTCTCCTCTTCTGAGCAGCAGGAGGGTTGAGAGAACAGGGTGGCAGTGGAGCCGGAAGGAAAGGAGGCGGGAAGCAGCACGACTCCTTAGGGTTCTTGCTTTGAATTTGGGTTCCCTCCTCCCCTGCCTGTGGTCAGCCACAGGAAGATCCCTGGAGCCTGGGGCAGGAGACCTGAGCGAAGAGGGAGAAGTGAGCCAGTGTGTGCACTGCATGTTCTTGCGGTGCTGCCCTGGCTGGCCGCCCACTCCGCCTCCTCCCTTCCGCCTCCTGCTGGCTGGGCTTGCAGTATTGAGCACAGCACTCCAGGCTACCGTCCTGTTACTGCTGCGGAGCTGCCCCTGCCGCACTGGGAGCTCAGCCTGGGAGAGTGAAAACGTCCAAAGAGAAACCTTGGGGTTTCCTCATGTGGTTCTGTAGAAACCCTTGTCCCAAGCTTTTCATGACAGTGTAAATCTGGGTGTAAATCGGGCTTTTCTGTACAGGGTAAATGGAGGTTTGAGAGCCCAGGTTCTCTTAGGCTTTCCAACAGGAAGCAGACCTCCAGTTAGGGGCAGTCATTGCCTCCTGCTGCCTGCCAACTTATTTCTCAGAGGCTTCCAGTAGCTTAGTTAGGGTCTCACTATGCAATTGAGGCTGTCCTTGGACTCACTGTGTAGCCAAGGCTGACCTTAAACTTGGAGTGATCCCGCCGCCTCAGCCTCCCAAGTGCTCCGGTTACAGGCATGTAACCACCGCGCTTGGCAAAGGTATAGATTTTGAAATTATCTTTTTTAACAATTTTTGAAGTGCCAAAGATTATGAAGTGCAGTTTTAGATGTGTTGCGGGACATTTCAAGCAGATGTCACACTGAGTAAAAATTGTAGGTATTACTATTTTTCTTTTTTCTTTTTGGTGGAACTGGGGATTGAACTCAGGCCCTTGCACTTGCCAGGGAAGTGCTTATTCCACTGAGCCATCTCCCTGGCCCCTGTAAGTATTATTAATGTTCTTTATTAGTTCTAATTTTTAGCCAGATTTTTAAAATTTTATTTATTTATTTGATACAGGGTCTCACTACACATTTCAGACTCATAGTGATCTTCCTGGATCAGCCTCCCCAGGGCTGGAATTGCTGGTGTGCGCCACCATGCCCGGTTTCAGGTTTCAGGGTATGGTGCACCCAGAGTTCTGGGACCAGCACAGCATAAGGTACCAGGGGTTGAACCTGGGTCCTTTTGCTTTCCAGGCAGGCGTTTAGTCCACTGAGCTATCTTTTCAACCCCAAGATAAATGTTTCTCAAATGTGATTCTTATTTATTTACTTATTTATTTAGAGACAGGATCTCACGTAACCCAGGCTGGCTTTGAACTCATGGTGATCCTCCTATCTCAGCCTCCCTAGTGCTGAGATTATAGTTGTGAACCACCACACCCAGCCACTTATGCATTTTTCTTTCTTCTTTTTTTTTTTTTTTTTTTTTTTTTTTGGTCTTTTTGAGACAGGGTCTCACTATGCAGTTCAGGCTGGCCTTAAGTTCACTTTGTAGCTCAGGTTGGTCTCGAACTCAACAATCCTCCTGCCTCAGCCTCCTGAGTGCTGGGATTACAGTCGTGCGCCATCACGCCCGGCTTGCATTTTTCTCTTAGGCTGAGGCAGGAAGATAAGCGAGAGTTTTGAGGCCAGCCTGCACTACATAATGACTCTGTCTCAAAAAACAAAATATAAAGTTTGATTCTTTAAGCAGCCCAGATTTTCTTAAAACTAAAGATAAATTTAAAAGTGCAGCTCCATGCCATCTCGTCCCTTCCACGGGCTCATTGTCCCGTGTGTAGTGAGAGCAGAGCTGGGCAGGCCGGTGTCCATGTGGACCTGTCCACGTGTTCTGCCCTTTACATTATGTTCCTCGTGTGTGGGGATGCCGGTAAATCCTTAGCTGTGCAGCATGATTCTGTCTGCTCCTCCAGCCCTTCATTTTATTTTAGGGTTATTTGTTCTCTGTTTTTCTTTGCAGATCTTTTCACAGATGCTGGTGAGACTGAAAAAATGGCCACAAGTCTGGAAGATTCTGAAGGGGTTTATTTTGTTCCATCTTTTAGTGGATTGCAGGTATCCTTTTAATTACTTAATTATTAATTAATTAATTAAATTTTTTTGGTGCCAGAAATCAAACTCGGGACCTTCTCCTTGCCAGGCAGGCATCTGTGCCACTGAGGTATATCCTTCCTAAGTACTCTTTTAAAAAGCTAGTGGCAGTTGTGAGCATTTTCATCCTTCTGCACACTCAGAGTTGTGCATCTCCCGTGCTGTTCCTTGAGGATTTGTCATAGAGCTGACAAGTTTGCAGAGCTGGCACGAATCTTGTAAGTGTACCGTGTGCCTCACTTGACCCTGCTGGCTGGTTTGGCTTGTGCTTACAGAACTTGGCTGACTGCTCCTTACGAGTCTGTTTTGTGACACCCCACGGTTGGCGGGTTTGTGTAACGCTGCTGCATCACAGCTGGGATACTACAGTGTGAAGGAAAATAGTCGGGGAAGTAGGTCAGTAAGTGGGCACCCTTTTCTTAAAGTATACCACTGAGAATTAGAAAAATAATGATGCACACTCGCCCACCACTACTCACATAATTTTATATGTATAGATCTATATGTCTATCTATAAATGTATAATTATATATTAAATATATACAAAAGAGATACATATTCATCCAAGCTTCACTGTTTTTTTTCAAATCAACTTACAAAACATCAATACCAGGCTTGGTGGTGCATGCCCATAATCCCAGTCTTTGGGCCCTTGGGAGGCTGAGGCAGGAGGACTGTGGTGAGTTCAAGGCTATCCTGGGCAACATAGAGAGTTAAGTCCCGCCTGGCATACATAGCAGTACCCTGTCTCAGAAAGAGAGAGAGAGACAGACAGACAGGGTACAGTGTTGGTCACTTTTTCTAATCAGAAGGCAAACTCCTAAAGATTTGATTCTGCAGCATTTAGCTTTGTATTTAATTGAAAGGGTTGTGATGCTGCCTGCAATTTTAGAACATTGCTGCAGAGACTTTTTTTTTTTTTGTCTTTTTGAGACAGGGTCTCACTATGCAGTTCAGGCTGGCCTTAAGCTCACTTTGTAGCTCAGGCTGGTCTCGAACTCACAACAATCCTGCTGCCTCAGCCTCCCGAGTGCTGGGATTACAGGCCTGCGCCACCACACCCGGCTCGCTGCAGAGACTTTAAAAAAGCCTTTTGAAGCATCACAAACAAAATTATCTTGAAGGGAAATGTATACCAGTTCTATTATACCTTCTCTAAATTTTTTTTTTCCCCTTTGAAAAATAGTTTTTTCTTTTTTAGAATCCATCCTATGCTCAGTTGTTTATCCATATCCAAAACTTCAAAGTTTGATAATAAGCCATTGGAAAAATAGTTAAGTCAGATGAAATCATTGTCACCTGCAGAGGCAGGCCTCCTTATTTTTTTTTTTTTTTTTTTGTGGGACCAGGGATTGAACTGAGGACCAGGGATTGAACTGAGGACCTTGTACTCTACTGAGGCATCTCCCTGGCCTTGTTAGTTTTTCTGCTCAGTATTTCCCCTCTGAAAAATGTGCAGGGGACTTTAGAGTGCCTTTGACAACTCTTCCACGCCTCCATCAGCTCACAGGCCTATAAAAGTGACAAAGTATTTATTTATTTATTTATCTAGCTAGCTAGCTCTCTATCTAGTGCCCAGCTCAGCCCACCCTGGGGGTGGGCCTGGCATGGCATGTGGTGCTGGGGATCAAACCACAGTCTTTGCACTTGCCTAAGCAGGCACTTTAGACCACTGAGCTCTCTTGCCAGCCCCAAGTATATGATTTTAAAGGAAATTATTGCTAAAGCCCAAAAGATTTACACAGGTGTTGCAGATAGGATTTTTAATTCTGTTGTGACAAGTGTCCCTGTCCTGCCGTGATTTCTAGCCTAAAATGAAACACTTTTTTTTTTTTAAATTTTTGCCTTTTGGCAGTCCCAGGCTCAAACCCAAGGCCTCACATGCATTAGGCATGTACTCTAGTGCTGAGTTACCTCATCATCTCCTTCCTGTTTGGGGGGACATAATTACAGAATCATGAACAGATTGTTTTTGTCTTTTTTGTTCTTTAAGGAAGGGTCTTGCTGTGTAGTTCAGGCTGGCCTCAGACTCACGGCAGTCTTTCTATGTCAACCTCCTGATCGCTGGGGTTACAGGTGTGCGCCATCTTGCCTGGCCATCCCCTTTCGCTGAGGTAGGCTTTGCACTATTGACCATGGCTGATCCTCTGAGGAACTGGGATTCGAGGCATGTGTCACCACACTTGGTTTAATTGGAAACGAAATTAATTCAAGGAGTAGTGCACTGATACAAAGCTGATTGGGAAACAGGTGGCAGATCATGCCAATAGCTAGAGAGCAATGGGGGTGGCAGGATGGGGGCTCGCTCCTCTGCGCCTCACTTCCTGCCACAGTGTTGGTTCAGCTGGGATAACAGGAGGGGGCTAGGATGTTGGCCACTCATAAACTATTAGGATTTATTTTGGCTGTTCTGAGGATCAAACACAGGCCATCGCCTGTGCTGGACAAGTGCTCTACCCCTGAGCAGCATCCCAGGGCTGAGCAGTTGTCGGCCACGTCAAGGCAGCGGCCAGCCTCTTCAGGGCACAGCAGAAGGGCATCCCCGGGTGGCACCGTAGGAGCGGCCACTGCAGCTGTGCTATGCATGAGGGGTGTGGAGTGTGCTCTAAAGAGGGTCCTATCACAAGCATGGAACAGGCTACTAAGTCGCCCTAGCGAGAAGCCGGTGGTTGCCTTGCTCCTGAGAGCTGGGATGGAGGACTGACGTAGAGAACCTCGGTGATGTGCTTTGGGCTCTACTGCTCTCCCTGGGTCTGCTTTACTAGTTGGTTTTTGTTTGTTTTTGATACTGGGGATCAAACTCAGTACTTTGTGCTTGCCAGGCAGGCGCTTATGCCACTAAGCTATCTCCCTGGCCTGCTTTCCTAATTTTGCTTTGCATTTCTTTTTCCTAATAACTTCCCCTTGTTAATTTTTTTCTTTTTGAGACACTAGGCAGTTCAGGCTGGCCATGAACTCATCATGTAGCCCATGCTGGTCTTGAACTTGTGGTGGTTCTCCTGAGTGCTGGGATTACAGGTGTGCACCACCATGCCCGGCTTGCCTGTTACTGTTTTCACAGTCTGCTCCTCCACTGCTTAAAAATACTGCACACAACTTTCTCCATTTCTCATGTTCTGTCAGCTCAGCTCCCTGACTGGTGCAGGCTCTTGCTTGGGATTCCTAGTCCCGGTTTCTAGGGAAGAGGTTCTGGTTGAACCACCTTGTTTTCTGCAGTGTGGGTCAGATATTTGGTAGCCATGTACCTGGGGCTGACTCCTTGCTGCTCCAGACCACAGGGCCTCTGCATCTGGGCATTTCCCATGCAGGGGGTTGAGATGAGTCCAGTAAGTCCTGTGGTGGCTTTGTCTAGTTCTGCAGTAGGACTGAGGTATCTGAATTGTGGTGGAGAGGAAGCTGTTCTTTGGTGCTGATGGGGACCAAAAGGAAGTGTTGGGGGTACTGGGGAGATGGCTCAGTAGAATAAGCTCTTCCCTGGCAAATGCAAGGCCCTGAGTTCAATCCCCAGTTCCGCAAAAAAAAAAAAAAGAGCACTCCAGATCAGGCACAGATCAGGCATGATTGTGCACACCTGCAGTCCTAGCTCTTGAGGGTCAAGGTAGGAGGATCTCTGAGAGTTCAAGGCCAGCCTGAACTACATAGCAAGACCCTGTTTCAAATGGGGGGGGGTGAGAGGATGAGGATGAGAATTCTGGATGCTGAGGGGGAAGGTTCACAAGTTCTAGCCTGGGCAATTTAGTGACTTAGTGAGACCTTGTCTCAAAAGAGGGATAAATACATAGCTCAACATAGCTCAGTTTGGAAGCCTGGGTTCAATCTCTAATACTGAAACAAAAGCTAAAGGTCTAAAACAAAAACAAGAGAGGAGGATTTTTAAAGTTTATGTATTTAGAGACATAGCACTACTTGCTGTTCCGCACAGGCTGGCCACAAACACTGATCCTGCTGCCTCAGCCTCTGCAGTGCTGGGATTACAGGCCTGCGCCAGCACACCCAGTGAGAGTAGTAGTCTTTTGGTTGCTTTTTGCCTTTTCTACATTTATGAAGATTAGCTTTTAGTAATTCTTCACTTTATATTTCAGCCCCTTTTTTGTTGTGAGCTTAAATAGATGGTCTACCTAGGTCCAGTAACTGACTCAACCTTGTTTGCATGCTGTTAAAAATTTATCCTGGTGTCCGGCACAATGGTGCAGACCTGTGATCCCAGTGGCTCAGTAGGCTGAGGCAGGAGGATCACAAATTCAAGAACAACCCAAGCATTTTAATAAGATCCTGTATCAAAATGAAGAATGAAAAGAGCTGGGGCTGTAGCTCAGCGGCAGAGCATCTGCCCTTTGTTTTAGTCCCCAGGACCAGGAAAAGGAAACATCCTAATGGTTAACACAATGTTTGGGCTGTGTTTGCATGACTGGGCTTCCTGGAGTCTGTAGGTGTAATTAGGAACCCTAATCGTACAGTGTGTTCTCGTCTCTCACTGTAGGCGCCATTACATGATCCCTGCGCGTGTGCCTCCTTTATGGGTCTGAAGCCTTCCACTAGTAAATACCATCTCGTACGAGCAATATTGGAGTCAATCGCTTTCAGGTGGGAAACCCTGCCTCCAACTCCTCCTGCTTCAGACTTTGCCACTTTCTTAATAGTTTGCTACAAAAAAGAAAATGTGTCAATTGTAATTACATTATTTAACTTACTTTGCTTAATCCATATAAGATATAATCTGTTCTTTTTGCTAATTTCTTTGGTATTTTTCATATTTAAACATATTAATGTCATTTCAATTTAATAACTGAAAACTGAAAATTTTTTTGTAAGTATCCAAGGCTAGCAATATAGCTCGATAGAATATATGCTTAGTATATGTGAGATCTGGGACCAAGCTGCAGCACTGTGTACACAGTCTCAAAATAAAAATAAAAATAGGACTGACCAGATACCTCAGCAGATTAAAGCGGCTACAAGCAAGTGCAGAGGCCAGGGTTCGATCCCTGGGCCTACTGTGCCAGCCCCGCCCCTGGGGCATGCTGAGTTGGCACCTGAGACTGGGCGTGGTGGGTGGCCTGTGCCTGTAATCCCAGCTCTTGGGAGGTTGTAAACAGGCAAATTACTGAGTCCTGAACACACTATAGACTCTCCTGAAAATAAAAAATATATATAAATAAATAAAGGGATCGGGGGGCCAGAGAGATGGCTCAATAGAATAAGCACTTCCCCGGCAAATGCAAGGGCCTGAGTTCAATCCCCGAAAAAAAAGGGGGGGATTGGGATATAGCTCAGCACAAAAGCCCTGGGTTCAGTCTCCAATACTGGGGGAGGGGGGAAGGTCCAAGTTCTTAACATAAAAGATACAAAATTTGAATTTTGAAGTTTTTACCTCCTTTTAGATGAAGAATTCCTACTGTTTTAGCTATACCCAAACACTGAAAATGAGAATCACTTTAGATATTTCCTGTGATCTCTTTGTTATGAGAAAAATAAAGATTATGAAGTTTATTTATTAAAAGCAGGTATGAATAAGGAATATTTATATTGTTTAAAATAAAAATTTGTGACTATAAAATGTTTATATTTGATGAATTCTGTTTAATAATTGCTATATGTCATCATAACTAAGTATGTAACTTTTAATAAATAGCAATAGAAGCCGGGCGTGGTGGCGCATGCCTGTAATCCCAGCACTCGGGAGGCTGAGGCAGGAGGATTGTTGTGAGTTCGAGACCAGCCTGAGCTACAAAGTGAGCTTAAGGCCAGCCTGAACTGCATAGTGAGACCCTGTCTCAAAAAAGACAAAAAAATAAATAAATAAATAAATAAATAGCAATAGATTAAATTTAGTTGTTAAAAAAAAATTGTGCTATCTTGCATGAAAGCAAAAACCATAAAGACCCGAGTTTCTTATTTAGGCCGGCACTCCTAGACCAGTGGTATAAACTTACGGTAGTGTAGCATAGCAGGTTGTTTGTATCATTTTTAGCATCAAAAATGCTAAAAAATTGATGTTGACTGTGCTAGATAAGTTTCAGTTAGCATATTTCTTTAATATTTTCTTTTGATTATTTTACAAATAACAAAAGCATAGCTTTTATTGTTAACAACAGAATAGCAAATTATTAGAATATGAACATCCTCCACAGTAGTCACCTTGGCACAGTGTCTGCCTGGCAAGCACAGGTCCTGAGTTTGATTCCCAGCAATGCCAACCCCAAAACAATAAGTAAAATAGTTATCTTGTGGAGTGTGGTGCCACATGTCTGTAATCTCAGCACTTAGGAGGCTGAGGCAGGAGGATAGCTGAAAGTTTGAGGCCAGCCTGGGCTATATAGTGAGTTCAGAGGCAGCCTGAACTATACAAGGAGACCCTATCTTAAATAAAAACAAAGGGCCAATAAGATAGCTCAGGACTAAGCACCTGTTTAGGCAAGTGCAGGGACTGGGGTTCGATCCCTGGTACTGCCTGCTGTGCCGGCCTTGCCTCCAGGTGTACTGAGCCTGGGATCCAGTCCAGGCGTGGTGGTGCGGGCCTGTAATCCCAGGGCTGGGGAGGCTGAAAACAGGAGCATCATTATGAGTCCATCTGCACAGTGAGACCATGTACCTGAACACATAAGTTAGAAAATAAGTAAGTGAATAAAGATAAAACGTAAAGTAGTGATTCTGGTCTTTTGTTTTCTGTTTTAACTAGGAATAAACAATTGTATGAGATCTTGCAGAAAGAGATCCATATTCCTGTCACAAAAATCCGGTATGTAGACTTCGTTTCTAACAGATAAGTGGTAGCCTCTGTTAGTGTTTTCATTATTATGATTTTTCTAGACGTACAGAAAGAATTTAATGCCTGCTCCTTGGAAAAAAATTTTTGGTCATAGCCAGGTATGGTGGCGTGTGTCTGTAATCCTAGCAGGTCGGAGGCTGAGACAGGAGGATCTTGAGTTCAAGGTCAGCTTAGACAATACATCAAAACTCTGGTTCAAAAAAAAGGGGGGGGGGATCATAGGGATTTGGAGAAGAAAGGAAAGCTATTTTTTTTTTTTTGGTGGAATTGGGAGTTGAACTCGAACCCTTGCACTTGCCAGGGAAGCGTTTATTCTACTGAGCTATCTCCCCAGCCCAGAAAGCTAATTTTGGATTGATGAATATAACACAGTATAAAATTTGGAGGGGATCTTGGTACTTGTATGCATATTATATGTCTAAAATCTGAGTTATAACTATTTTTTGCATGGTAGCATCAGATTTGACCGTCTTCACTGTTATGTCCAAGTGAGTTTTATATTGCTGTGGTTTATTATACCTAGTTTGTTTGAAACTAGTTCAGAGCATATGTGATATATGAAAATATTGGTAGCAGGAACAGAGAAAATATATAGATATTGCTCCGTAAGGTCCTTTCTTAGATCAATACTAAATGATTTAATTTTTAAATTAGAAGGATAAATTTATAGACAGTAGGGATGTAACTCAGTAGTACATTACCTGCTTAGGATGCGTAAGACCCTGGGCTAGATTTCCTTCATTACCTAGCAATAAAAACATACAAAAAAGAGAAAAGTAAAAGAAAGAATGAGCAAGAGAAAAAAACCTCAAAAAATCCAGCATTTCAGAAAAAAATGTGTAGCCCCAAGAAAAAGAGTGAATGTGTGGTAATTTATCTCCTGTCTGACTCCACAGGGTAGATGGAGGAGTGTGTAGGAACGGTTTTATCATGCAGATGACTTCCGATTTGATCAATGAGACTATAGACAGACCTGCCCACTTCGACATGTCCTGCCTGGGTGCAGCTTCTCTGGCTGGCCTTGCCGTTGGTAAGTGGGAATTCTTTCGTTTTCTTTTTAGATACAAGGTCTTGCTGTGTAGTCCAGGCTGGTCTTGAACTCACTGTGTATCCCAGACTGGCCTTGAACTCATGGTGGTTCTCCTATCTCAGCCTCCCAAGCGCTGCAATTCCAGGCATGCACCACCACACCTGGTTGGTATGTCTGAATTTTGTTAAAAATGGAGTGCTTTCTTGCAAACTATTTCTGTAAGTTAATGCTGTCTTGTTGAATGCAAAGCTAGAAAGCAGAACCAAGATATAAGAGTAGAGAAAGATCTACTTCCTGGAGCCAGTGAGGAAAATACTAGGCCTATTTGTAAAGCAGGGCCCTTCCTGAGGAAAAGTGCTGTGGGGATTTTATTGAGAGGGCCTGCAGATATATAGGAGAGTGCATGGTACGTTTCTGAACATGTTCAGTTTATACTCACAGATGACAACATGCTCAGGCAAGGAAGATGGCACGTGGCGTGGTGCACATTCCTGTCATGCCAGTACATGGGAGCCTGTGGCAAGAGCATCCAAAGTTTGAGAGCACCCTTGTCCACATACAGTTCCAAGCCAGTCTGGACCGCATGGAGTCCCTGTCTGTCTCAAAAATGGCAAGAGGAAAGAGAGGAAGCTAACATGCTCCTAGACATGCCCACTTCAGGTCATAGGGTGCACACTCAAGAAACAACAAGGATGGACACCTCTCTGGACTTGCTTAGTTTGTAACCACAGATCTGTGTTCAGAGAGGCCGAGAACATGAACTCACCTGTGTGTACCCTCCAGGTTTTCTCTAAGCTGCCTAAAAGTATGAGTCAGGGTGACTTGGTGACATTTGTGGTCCCTTGTAGACTACTGCAAAGAGTTTAGCTGAAACAAAAAGAAGGGATAGCTTGGTTATTCACCGTGGCAGTGTTCTCTCCAGGTGATATGAGGCTGATGCTGTACATAAAAGTGTCCATCTTATTTAGTAGCATTTTCCCGCTGTGGTACTGGAGACTGAAATTATTATTTTAAACTTTGATAGGGTCTCACTAAGTCACTAAATTGCCCAAATGGGATTTAATTTACTGTCTTCCGTCCTCAGTTTCCCAAGGTGCTGGGATTGCAGGCGTGTACCATCGCACCTGGGCTGCATTTCTCACTGTGGGCGTGTCTCAGAGCTGCAGGCAGGCTGTCTGTATTGCTCCCAAGGCGAGGTCTGGATCTGTTCTGTTCTTCCAGCCTCCCCTCTTGAGGCCACAACTCCAAGGGCAGTCTGTGACCCTCAGCTGCTTTGTGGTCTCACAAGGGAGTGCAATGAGTGTTAAAAGAAGTCACAGTAACACTTAGTCAGGAACAGTATGGGAAACTTAATTCAGAAGACCACTGAGAATAGGCATAGGCACTTCTGTAAAAGTGAGAACTCTTAGCCAAAGGCCAGGATAGAGGTCAGTAGGTAGAAAATGACTAGGAGAAACATTAGGGTAGGAGGAGATGCTGGCTGGAAACCAACCAAACAGGATTTTTTCTGAAGGCAGGCAGACCAGAAATCACCTGAGGGTGGGTAGTACCAGAGGTATCCGGGAAGATTGGATACTGAGAATTGGAGATTCTGGCTGAACTGACTTGACAAGATTTTTGCTGAAAAGAAAGAATGCAGAAATGAATAGAGATCCAAAAATTGAAGCATTGAGGGGTCAGGGAAATGGCTCAATGGAATAAGCGTTTCCCTGGCAAGCGCAAGGGCCTGAGTTCAACCCACAGTTCCGCAAAAAAAAAAAAAAAAAAAAAAAAAATTGAAGCATTGAAAAAGAGCTCAGAGGACCAGGTGATAGCTCAGTAGAATAAGAAGGGCCTGAGTTCAATCCCCGGTTCTGCAAAAAAAAGAAAAAGAAAGAAAGAAAAAGAGCTCAGAAGAGATGATGTAGACCTTGAAAAAATAAAAATCACAGCCAGGTGTGGTGGTGCATGCTTGTAATTCCCCCCACAGGGTGCGGAGGCAGGAGGATTACAAGTTTCAGCCCAGCCAGAAAACTTAGCAACTCAGGGAGACCCCCATCTCAAGAATTAAAAAAAAAAACTTAAAGGATGTGGATGTAGCTCAGCATCAAGACCCTGGGTTCCATCCTCAGTACTGCCAGCCCCAAAAGGAGAGTCTTTGCTGATAACGTAAGATTGTTTTTTACTTTAGAAACCACCCCCTTCCTTCATTTGTTGAGCACCTACTGCGTGGTCATCACTGCTGTGAATAATGAGGTTAAAAGCCATAGGCCCAGGTCTTTTGCAGAATCAGGCAGGTGTCTAAGACATGCCAGACAGAAGATTATCATATCCATGAGATACCACTGCAGGCAGCAGTGGTATGGAACAAGTGGGAGGCCTCCCAGAAGATGCAGCTGCCAGTTCATTGTTGAAGGGGCTGGCAGACAGAAGGCAAGGGGCGGGTGGTTCGTGAGAGAAACAGCATCTCTTGCAAATCTTTTTTTTTTGTCTTTTTTGAGACAGGGTCTCACTATGCAGTTCAGGCTGGCCTTAAGCTCACTTTGTAGCTCAGGCTGGTCTCGAACTCACAACAATCCTCATGCCTCAGCTTCCCGAGTGCTGGGATTACAGGCATGTGCCACCACGCCCGGCTTCTCTTGCAAATCTTGCTACATTACCTAGGTGGCTTTGAACTTGTAATCTTCCTGCTTCAGCCTCCTGAGTGCTAGGATCACAGGCCTAAGCCATACATACCCCACCTGCACAGACAATTTGAAATGCATAATTAAGCAAACCTAGAATGCACCAAGGAAATCATTCTCAGGTACGTCAACAGTTCTTGCAAACTCAATAAATTAAATTTAGCATTATGGAGGTGTGGTGGTCCATGCCTCTAATCCCAGAACTCTGGGAAGCAAAAGCAGGAAGGTCACAAGCTATATGACCTAGCTTCCTAGTGAGTCCCTAACTGCAAATAAAAACAAAATAAAATTGCTAGGGATGTGGCTCAGACTGAAGGCCTTTTGTTTGATTCCACTGTCTTTCTTTGCCCCTTCCAAATTTTTTTTTAATGTATTTAGTAGGGTCTACAGGGTCTTACTACACAGATCGGACTTGTAGTGAACCTCCTGTTTTCAGTCTCCCAAGCTCTGGGATTACAGGTGCTTGCCACCATGCCCAGTCTCAGTGACTGTCTCAGCATACCCCAGGGATGGAGATGGCAGGCCAGGCCCCGCCCCCTGTGTCTGCCTAATCAGCTGTTTTAATCTGCTGAGCTATCTGTCTGGCCCGTCCCCCTCCAAATTTAACAAACTCATGTGGGTCATTCCTACACATAATGTACACCTTATGTTCTGTGCACCACTGAGCCCTGCCTCAAAACAGGAGGACTCAGGATGGTAAACAGCTCCACCAAGGAAACAGTATTCATGAATTTATTCCATGATCCTCTTTGCAAAGAATAGAACATGCTAAATTAGGATTTTCACTTGAATTGAAATTTTAATTATATGAAATGCTATATTTTGAAAAAGACTATTAATTCGTAGCTTTGAAATAGACATCTGCTAGAGTTGCCAATCACTTGGAGACATATGACAAAAATACTAATTGCCTTTATTTTTTCCATTATTATTTTTATTACTTTTTTTTTTTTTTTTTGTCGTTTTGAGACAGGGTCTCACTATGCATTTCAGGCTGGCCTTAAGCTCACTTTGTAGCTTAGGTTGGGCTCAAACTCCCAACAGTCCTCCTGCCTCATCTCCCAAGTGCTGGGATTACAGGCCTGCACCACCACGCCCGGCTACACTAGCGGTACTGAATTCACTAGGTAGCTCAGGCTGGTCATGAGGTAATCCTTATGCCTCAGCCTCCTGTGTACTAAGATGATATAGGCACAGCCACTACACCTGGATACCTTCATTTTTGTTTGTT
>PVKA01042495.1:0-17385 GCA_004027165.1 Ctenomys sociabilis | reverse complement strand
AACCCTGGTCCCTACGCTTACCTAAGCAAGCGCTTAGTCCGCTGAGCTATACCGCCGGCCCTCTAACGTAGAAATTTAGATGGAGGAGGAGAAGGAGGAGGTGAGGGAGGGGGAGAGAAAGAAAAGGAAGAGAAGGAAAAGAAGAGGAAGAAGCAGTACTAGATAAAAGTTGTTTGTGCCTTATTGTTCCTCAGTGGAAAGGATAAGTCCTTTACTGCTTGGGTGCATCCCCGTCACCTCACTGCTCAGAGGTGGTCCCTCCATGCTAAGAAGGAGATCTTGTGTTGCTGATTCTTGAGGGTTCTTCCTCTAGTTTTGAAACCAAATATTGCTGTAAATGCAGGAGCACTTGAAAAACCATACAATCTCTGGTGTTCCCAAACCCTCCACAATTTCTGAAGAAAAGATTTTGTTCGGATTAAAACAAGATGAGCAACTATCTTACGCATTTTAAAAGTTGTTACGTTTATCAGCCGCGAAAACAAGTGGCAAACCTGTAGCAAGTAAAAAGTGAAAGCACCGATGGCTTGTGTTAGAGGTCCGGTTAAGCCTCATTGCAGAGGTGGCTAAATCTAGAGTACGTGACTGATTCATAGTGCAGGGTTAGGACTAGGGGTGCAAAGGGTAAGGCTTGCTGGTGCCTGTCTGCCTTGTCACGCTGCCTTTCAGCCAATTATGAGCTGAAACCTCTACAAACTGTGAGCTATCTAAACCTTTCCTCCCTTAACTTTGAGTGTCAGGTATTTTGTCTCAGTGACAGAAAAGTAACTAAAATCAGTCCAATTTTTTTTTTAAAAAAAGGCATAAATCTTTTATTTCAGAAAGGCCTGTGGTGTAATTTCAGACTGACATCATGGACTAAAACTAAAATGTTTTATTTTATTTAATAATTTCTTTAAAAAGGCTGTAATAGTTTTATTAAGAGGAAGCTCTCACTGTGATACCCAGGATGGGCTGAACTCTGGTCCTCCTGCTTCAGCCTCCTCAGTGACTGGGATCACAGGCATGTGCCACGACACTAGCATTCTCAATAAATTCTTAACTTCATGAGAGCAGAAAAGCAACTATGAATTTTGTTGATCCCTGTATTTCTATGCTTAACTTAGAATAAATAGTAATATAGTTTTACTAAATCAATAAAAATGAATATCACATTTTAGAATTCAAATCTCAGAGTAAGAGATCATCAACAACATGAATTAGTTGACAGATTCTTCCTGCTTTTGAACACAGATGTTTTGTTTATTCAGAGAACTGTGAATATTCAAAGACAATTTGAAGTCCTAGTATGTGTCAGGAGCTATGCCAGGTCCTGAAGGCGCAAAAGTTACTTTTTATGCTCTCTGAAAAAAACTCGGATTTTCAAATCACTGTAATTCACAGAAGTAGGTGCTAAAAATAGAGCCACATGCCAGAGAAAAGGAAGTCCTGAGGAAAGAGTGTTCAGTTCTGTTTTGGCAAGTCAGTAAAGAGTTCAAAGAGGCAGAAAGTCTTAAAGGACTAGGAGGAGCCTGAGTTCACCAGACAGACAGGAGTTCAGCGTTGCAGACAATATCCAGAGGAACTGAGTCATGAAGGAATGCATAAGAAGGGCATATTCCAGGAAATACCAGTAATTCATTGAGGCTAGGAAGGGAAGGGAAATAGTGAGAGATGAATATGGAAAAATAAGCAGGGGAAAATAACAAGTAAATGGTCTTAACATGCTGCTCAGACATTAGCATGTAGGAAACAGGGAAGGCATGGAGCACCTAAAAAGTAACTGTAAAATTTATGTTTTAGGTAAGCTATTTGGGTCACCAAAGAAAAAATTGAGAAATATTGGAGAGGTAGAATCTCCCAGACTTCGGAACCAACTGCCTGGGAGAAACAGATGGAAAAATGTAGAAGACCATAATAATGTTAAATTGATGAAGCAGGAGCTAGACATTCATTTTTTTTGACTTTTAAATTAGACTTCAGCTTACCTACATTAATGCTCATCGGTACTGAACAAAATGCTTGCATAAACATGAGTGCATTGGTTCAAAGGTTTCCATTTTTCATCTGCTTATCATCTCCGGTGGACTAGTTCTCCTCATCTCTCCACCTTCGTAATTGATCCTCAGTATCATATGAACCTATCTGGATTTTGTGACCAAGCTTGCATCTATTTAACTTGTGCTTGTGGTTTTAATAATATGAAGTGTCCACCAAAAACTTGTGTATTGAAGGACTGATCCTCAGTGCAGCAATGTCAGAAGTGGGGACCAGAACAGTGATTAAGTTAGAAGGGTGCTAATCCTATCAATGGATTAATCCATTGGAAGTTTGCTTGTCTTCTCTATGTTACAAAAGCACATTAAGTTGCCATCTAGCCAAGAAACAAGCCCTCATCTAGAAGTGAATCTTATGCCTCATTCTTGAACTTCTTACTCTCTAGAACAATGAGGGCTACATTTGTGCTATTTATTAGCTGCCCCATTTACAATCTGCTGTTACAGCAGCATGAATGTATTGAGACACAAGAATTGAAAATTCTGTTCCCCACAAAAAATAGTCTCCACACTACTGGCAAGGATGGAGATAGAACCAAGGGTACTTTCATTAGCAACACCTGTGCCCCAACACGCCAGCATCACTTCCAGAAAACCACAAGCCTCCTTCAGGAGGCTGCTCTGCTTCTGTTTGCTGATGCACAAATTCTAAATTCCAGTTTTAAGAGAAATGACAGTTTTACTCTGCATTCATAGACTGCATGGGCAGTAGAGAGGTAGACAGTAACAACTGACCTGGAACTGTCACGGTCTTCCTGACAGTGCGGGGTAGTGTGCTTGGTGGCTTTAACCATCAAGAGATAATGATGCCAGGTTGATTCTGTTGAGGAATAGGATCAGTTGCTCCAGGCCATGAAATTTTAATTTCTTTTTTTTTTTTTTTTTTAATGTATGTAGTACAGGGTCTACCGGGTCTTGCTACATAGATCTGACTTGCAGTGATTTTTCTGTTTTCAGCCTCCCAGATGCCGGGATTACAGATGTGTGCTACCACGCCCAGTCTCCATTGCCATCTCAGGACACCGTGGAGGTGGGGCCAGCAGGGCGTGCCAGGGATTGAACCCCAGTCTCAGTGTCTGCCTAAGCAGGCGCCTTAATCTGCTGAGCTATCTGGTTGGCCTGAAATTTTAATTTCTTGCCCATTGAACTCAAATGTAAGAAAAAAAGATAGACAACAACCTATTAAAATGACCATGCAGACAGGATTTTGAGAATGTAGTAGTATAAGAAGTACAACAAATCAGTATCCACACCTAGACAACAGAGTCAGTCTGATATAATTATTTTGGAATTATAAAATCCGCTGAGGGCTTGAAATTCTCAAGGAGAGGCTGGCTCCTAAATTCTGGCTAATTTCAGTTTATTTCAACTCCCAGTCCAGTAGCAGCTCCTCATTTCTCATCCCAGGCCTATGGCAGGCAATGGTACATATGTTATTGAAGCAACCTGTACACAGTTTATAGGGCCCAGTACTGGCAAAGAGGGCCCAAGCTTCAAACACATGGACATCTGTGCTCAGAAAATTGATCACTGCTTCTGATCACACAGGTGGACACAAAGGGAGGGGCAACATTGCCACTCCTCCTGTTGGTACAAGTACTCATCCCCTGACAAAAGCGACTTTCAGAACATGGAAATGCTTTTTCCCTCACCATCATTAATTTTTCTCTTTTTCCCCTTTTGAGAGCCAGGTATTAAAAGCCATTACATTCAAGAACAATTGTACTCATGAAGGAAATTTTAAAATGTATGACAAGAGAAAAACTCTGGTAGGCATAAAAAGACCTTAGATTTATAATTCAGGATGATTGTCATCACAGATGTAGTCTACAAGATAAAATATAAAAACAACAAACAGCAACTGTACAACACACACACACACACACACACACACACACTCCACAAAACCAGACATGGTGCCATTATCCGTAATTGCAGCTCGGGGAGGCCTTGCAAGGCAGGATGATTATAAATTCAAACTCATCCTGGGCATTTTAATGATTTAGTGAGACCCTGTATCAAACCAAAAAATAGAGGCCAGGGAGATAGCTTAGTAGCATCAGTACCTGCCTGGCAAGCACAAGGTCCTGAAATTGATTCCCAGTACCAAAAAATTTTTTTTAATTTTAAAAATTTGAAGTAAAAAATAAAAAATGACACTCAATGGTAAGGCCCTGAGTTTAATCCCTAGTTACCCCACTGCAAAAGGGGGAAAAAAAGAAATCGAGGAAAAGTCAAGAACATGGTACATGAAAAACAGGAATATCAATAAGAATATAGAAAACATTTTCTAAAAACTATTCTTGAGTTGAAACATAGTAACTGAAACAAAAAAATTCAGTAGAGGACTTTAGAGACAAGATTGAAAGGACATTAAAAATAATCCATGAATCTGAAGAAGGAAAATGACAAATACTGTGTCAGAGAAAAAGAAACATAAAAGACAGAAGAAAACTAAATGGAGCTTAGGAGACCTGTGAGATGTCACCAAGTGGACCAATACACAATGCAGGAGCTTCAAAAGGAGAAAAAGAGAAATTATTAAAGAATATTTTAAGAAATAATGACTGAAAACTTCACAAATGTGATATAAGACATGAATGTAGACATCTAAAAAGCTCAACAAATTCCAAATAAGATAGTTTCACACTAAAACAAATTGTCATCATATCTATTAGTAGATGTTTTCAGTATATAATGTTTCCATTATTTATGTGGAGTGGGCAAATGTATATAACACATTTTAACTCCTTTTACCAACCTCTCCCTCTCTGCCCTTCCCTATCAGCTTCCTTCAGTTCTTGATCCTCTCCCCATTTGAGGAAGATGTATCTCTTTACTCCCTATTATCTGTATTTTATTTTGTTCTTTATTTATACTTTGAGTTTCTTGTAAAAGGACAATTATACAATATTTAAGTGTGTGCGCCTGATTTTTGTTTTCTTTTTGGTACCAGGGATTGAACTCAGGACTGTGTGCCTGCCAGGGAGGTGCTTATGCCACTGAGCTATCTCTCTAGCCCTCTGATTTATTTCATTTTAGCATCATGGTCTTAAGCTGCACCAAAAAGTAGGAAAGTGGAATAAATAGACACTTCACAGAAGAAGTAAAAATAGCCACATGAAGAAATCCTCAACCTTGCTGGCCACTAGAGAAATACAAATTAAAATAACACTGAGATTCGTCTTATCCCAGAAAAACAATGACCGTCATAAGGAAATCAAATAATAACAAGTGCTGATGAGGTTGTAGATGAAAAGGAGTATTTCTGTAGAAAGCAGCTGAAGCTGGAGATTTATCACACATGTAGGGGTGAGCATCTGAGAATAAAGAATGCTGAGGGCAAGCCATATGAACAAACTGCATCAGTCCAGAGAACATCAGGCCCTGAGACAACCCAAGCAATGAACTCCTAGGCAAAAACAGTGTCACATGACACCAACCTGCCAAACGTATAAATAAAGGCACTACAGCAGTTGAGCAGTTCCTTTCCTTCCATCAGGAGAGAGGGCTCCACCTGACCTCAACTTTCTATCTCTTATCTTTATTTCTCCATCCTCTTACCATCCTCCTCAACCCCAGAACTTTGAGAACCACTCAGGCCATGGTACATTCCTACCTTGTTGCAATATGAACTAACAAATCCACTGTCTTAGTCACTTTTATCTCATTGCTGAGACAAAATACCCAACATCCAGAGTTAAAGAAAGAAGGTTTATTTAGCTTATAGTTTGCACTGGGCACGGTGGCGCATGCCCGTAAACCTCTTGGGAGGCTGTAAACAGGAAGATCACTACGAGTCCGATTTAGTAGTGAAACCATGAACACCTTGTAGACCCTTCCCTAAAATACAATAATAATAATGATAATAATAATAATAAATTACAGTTTGCAGAGATTTCAGTCCATAATCAGCTGACTCCAAAGCAGGGTGGTAAGGCAGAAGGGAAACAGTTTATGGTGGAGAAAGACAACAAAAGCACCAAGAGAAAAAGGTGGAAACAAGCCTGTTTTTGCCCCTTTTATCTTACCCAGACTGCTGGGATTACAGCGATGCCAATCCAAACTGTGGATTGATTGAGTAATCACCCACACCTAATTCCAGCACCCTAATCCCAGTGCAGAACCATGAATCAACAACAAAATATAGATTCAGCTATTTCTGAAAAAGCCATGTCTAAAAATGCATGAGGCTTTTGAGGCACATCTAGACACAAACCATAGCAACTACTATGGAAGTCAGTGTGGAGATTCCTTAAAAAAAAATGAAGACTAGGGCCAGGGAGATACGTCAGGGGCATAAGTGCTTTCCTGGCAAGCACAAGGTCCTAAATTCTATCCCTGGTACCACAAAAAAAAAAAAAAAGAAGAACAAGAATAAGAACAAAAAAAAGACTAGAAATTCCATTTGACCCAGCTATTTCAATTCTAGGTATCTTTCCAATAGAAATAAAGGCATCATATTACAGTGATACTTGCATATACATGTTTATAGTCAAAGTTTTGAAAACTAGAAACAAAGAGAATCTTCAGTGGACTGAGAATGAAGCAACTCATTACATATAAATATCTCAAAAAAAATTGTGAATGTATTTCTCATGAGACACTTTGGAAGAGGGGCCAGAGAGATAGCTGAGTGGAATAAGAGCTTGCCTGGCAAGTGCAGGGTCAGGAGTTTGATCCCTGGTACCACCAAAAAAAAAAACCTTGGAAGTCAGAAAACAGTGGTTCTATATATTTAAAATGCTAAAAAGAAAAAGTAACCTATCAACAAAACTCTATATTTGACAAAACTATTAAAACTGAAAGAAAGAAGAATATAATTCTAGATTTGGGGGAAAATAAGGATGAAAGTGTGCAATTTATTAAGACTCTATCTTGAACTAGAAAAGCAAGAGGATATGGCTTAGTAGTAGAGTGCTGGCCTGGCATGTGTGAGACACTAGGCTGAATACCTACACTGAATAAAGAAAAGACAACACTAGAGAGTAACTCAAAGCCATATGAAGATGTAAAGGTCACAACAAGGTTAAATAAATGGACAATTATAAAATAGCATTGGGCCAGGGAAATGCTGAGTAGAATAAGTGCTTCCCTGCCAAGTGCGAGGGTCTAAGTTCAATCACTGGACCTGCAAAAAAAAAAAAAAAAAAAAGATTAGTTCAACAATAGGTTTACTCCATTCTGCTTTTTACCTGTTTATTCATTCATTTCAGAATCAGAGTCTCTTACATGCCAGATATGAACTTCATCACTGAGCTATATTCATAGACTGTTTCTTTGTTAGTTTTAGAATTTGAAGGATTGAATCTAAGGCCTTGTGTATTAAAAATTTTATTTGATGTTAAGATAGGCCTAGGCTGGTCCAGAACTTGCAATCCCGTTGCCTCAGCCTCATGAGTAGTCAAGTTTAAAGGGGTATGCCACTACTGTTAGCTATGACTTTTTTAAGAGAAGAGGTCTCACTGTTTTAACCAGGCTAGCCCCAAACTCTTATCCCTAGATGATCTTCCTGCCTTAGCATCAGCCTCATGAGTAGCTGATAATATAGGCATAAGGTACTATGCCACACGCCTCTTTTTTTTTTACATAATTTAAGATATTAATACTTTTTTTGTTTTTTGCAATACTTATTTTGAACCCAGGACCTTTGAACCCTCAGCCCTTTTCAATTTTTATTTTGAGACAGAATGAGTCTCCTTAAGTTGCCCGCTTGGAACTTGAATTTCCAACTTTCTTGCCTCTGCTTTTCACAGTGCTGGGGCTACTGGTGCATGCCACCACTCCTGGCATAAGATAATAACATAATTTTAAAAGGATTAATCTAAAAGCCATCATTATTGCGCCTTTGATTTATACTATGTATTTTATTTCCATTTAAGAGACCAATGCATTGAAAGAAATTATTAGTTTGTGTTTGGGGACAAGTAATGTATAATATTTAACTTTTTAATATTAACAACTAAAAAATATAGCACTAGACCTATTATGGAATAGAGTTTTGGGGAAAATCTTCTGTTTTGTGTGTTACCGTTGTTGTTGTAGTATTCAGGCTGAACACAGGGATGTTCTACCACTGAGCTACATCCCTACCTTTTTATTTACAGGGTCTCATTAAGTTGCCCCTGCTGGCTTCACTTGTAACCCTTCTGCCTTGGTCTCCCAAACAGCTGGGATTGCAAACATTTGCCACGATGCCCAACCAGAAGCAGAGATTTTGTATGTTAATGAAATTAAGCTGATATGAACCCAAATTATAGTGTTATAACTTTTTAAATTGAAAGTAATTCCCATGGTAACCAAAAAGAAAACAGTTAAAGAAAACCCACAAAAAGAAACAAGAACAAAAAGAAACAAGGACCCTGCTTGAAATGTGCATAATTGCACAACAAAAAAATCAACTAAGCAAAAAGAAGACAGTAGCTGTGTCTTATGGTACAAACATGATTCCAGTGCCCTGGGAGACTAAAACAGCAGAATCCCAAATTTGAACCTAACCTAGCAAGACCTTATCTCAAAATAATACTCAATGATGAAAGAGAGAAAGCTTTTCCTTCAGGCCAGATTAAACCTGTAGAGTGACACATCACTTGCCATACTTATTCCTTAGTCAGTACTGAGGTTAATATGAGCTGGCCACAGTGGCAGAATTTATCTACCACAGAGACTTCTCTGATACTTGTCACATCTCACACCTGAGCCAGAAAAGAGAAGAGAAACTATAGAAAAAAAATGTTTATGAAAACCTAAAACGAGGGCCCTGCTTGAAATGGGTGCAAGCCATGCATCATTTCCCTGAGGAGGAAAAGTCTTACCTTTAACTAGGGTTCCAACCTTAACCTACAGAATTTTCTTGCGACATCAGAAGAAAATTGTTGAGAAGGGAGGATTTTTCTTAACTCCACCAGTATAAAATTCTGTGAATTCACCTTGAGGCCAGGGAATTTGAGGTAAATTTTCTAATTTTCTAATCTGGAATGAGAAGAAACAAACAATTATCTTAGGGAATAAGCAGGATTTTTGTAGCAGTAAAAGAAGAAACAAGATGATCAACCTGGGCTTAAGTGGTTGTAAAGAAAGAAAATGGCCCAGGAAGTGGCAAAACTGAAAAAAAGAAATCAGAGCTTCTCACTAACTCTCATTCCCTACTGTGGAATTTCAAAAGCCTTCAGTTTCTCCCAATCATTACCCTCATCTCCCTTCTCCCAGCCCTCTCTTGAAGTACTGGGGGCAGAGCAAGATTCCCTGCACTAGATGACAGTGTCTCACAAGGAGAAGAATGTAGGGGAGAACAGAGACCCCTGGTCCTAGCATCCTTGCTGTAGCTATGGAAGATTTTCTTATAAAATACTATTTGTTGGGTCAGCAGATCCTGCAGTTCTGTTGGAATTCTATTTCAGCGCACAACTGGGTTCAACATAGCTACCATACATCAATGGTTACTACAGAAAATGGGTTTGGAGTTTCACATAACTTACTTCTACAAAAGAGCCATTGGAATGCTGCTGCCTGACGTGGAGATTGCTTGTGCAGCTTTCAAATGAGAGAGGAAGATACATTGATGCATTTCACGTTCATAGGACAGGAATCATTATAAGTCCTTTCTGTTGGAGAGCTTTATCATGTTGCCTTTTTATTACTCTAAAGATCAAATAACATGTTGTTAGCTCTGGTCATGTTTTAAAGTTCTCTGACCAGCACACTATTGGTCCCTTGGCTCAAAGGTTTGTCTTACTTGACTGAGAAAATTAAGAGAACAAGTAAAAGTTGAAAGGAAGTTTAAGTTTAGCTTTGTGGGGCTTTTTGATCATGAAAACCACTGAAGTGTAAGTGATAAAAGTACCTTCCTTTACTGAATTTTAGAGTTAAGTTTATTTAAATTCATATTATTAAATTGTATTCGAGCTACTTCAGTATATGTATTGTGTGCACACATGTACATATGAGAAAGACAGGAAGGAATCATGCACCCTCGATGAAGTTGAAAGTCTAGTTAATCCTGAAAAAATTTAGCTCATTATTTACCTTGCAGGCTAGCTACAAAACCATGCTGGGGGTGGGGTTGCTTAGCAAAACGATGTGATCAACTTCTAGTACATAGAAATATTTTTACACTCAAGTTTTTCTACCTCTTTTTATTTCTTTTCTTTCTTTCCCAGTGCTGAGGATCAATCCACAGGCCTCACTCTTGACAGAAATGCACGTTATCAGCAACCTACACCCCCAACTCTGCATGTTTTTCTGAAAAAAGAAAAAAAAAGCCACACCATGGTTGGAAAATAGCAAGAAGTGAAAAGGGCTTCTTTCATAACAAATATTTTTACATGTAAGAAATGTTCTACAAATGTTTAAACATCATTTCAAAGTCTGAGAATGGTGATAAAATCCAATGCACCCTAAGTGTTGCATTTGAGTACTTGCTGTGTGCCAACAACTTCACATATATTTTTTTTTTCTAATGCTCACTAAAATCCTTACAGAAACAGTTGACTATTCATGTTTTACAAATTATAAAATTAAGGCAGAGAGATTAAGGAAATTGCCCAAACCTTCACAGCTTACAGATGGCAAAGAAGATATCTGAACTAGATTCATCTCACTTAGACCCAAACACTCAACCACTCTGCTGCTTTTTAAATGCCAAACTCCTACTACTGTCACCATTAAACTTTGGCTACTATTACTATGTATTGTTTGGGGGCATCTTTATAGTACACATACACGCAATGCTCTTCCAAAAGTTTGCTCTGTAAAGCTGCTTGCTGGAAGAAGATGTTCTTAAATATAATAGTATCACTTTTATACAGAAATCCTTAAAAATAAACTAATACATATGTTTATAGAATATGAATAACCCAGTTTGCATAAAGAACAGCTATAGTGTCTTGGAGAGATATAGGTGCCCTGCTTGGGAATGAAGGTGAGCAGAATGGAAAAGGCACGTCCGTGTATATTCCTGCACAAACATAAACTTAGCACTGTGGTACTGCTCAAGAGAAAGACAGACAGATAAACAGACAGACAGAGACACAGACAGAGAGACAGAGAAGGGGAGGAGAAGGCTGGGTTATGTGCTAGTCCACTTCTATCCTTTCACAGAAGCTTGTTAATACTGGAAGGTTCAAGCCTAGCAAACTGAGCCAGATCACTGCACACTTCTGCTGGGGCTCAGCCATGGATCACAGCACCTCTCGTCCTCCTACTGCCAATAAATCTCTAGAGATAAGACTTTTCCTCCTGACAGATAAGCCATGCCTGCTAGTATGTGTGAATGTATCCTCATTATCCCCCTCTAAAAATGGATGTTGGATTCTCTCTTGTCTCCTAAAATACAGTATGTTAGAAATTAGAAATTCATTTAGTATGTGGCCATCAGACTGCTCCCAAAGCTCTGGCTGTTCATGATACAATATGACTGATTTCTGAAAGTTTTGCTGACTTGCCCCTACATTTTTCTAGATGGGAGAATAGGGATGGTTTTGACTTCCCACGCTGCTAGGCCCTGTATCTATAAAGGTGGGATTCTATCTCCATCTCAGTCTCAGCTTATTAGCAGGATCCACAGGAACTTGTCCTTGTTCTGAATTTTCTTCTTTAATGTTATACACCCTAGGCTAGTTTTTCTGTTTATGTCTCATTGTGGCACTAGGGTCCCATTTAGCCTTTCTCATCAAATCCCCTCCCCACAGGATGAGTTCCATAATCCAATGGCCATGCCTATGGGGACCCAGGAGCTCTTATTTCTTGTTATAGTTGGGACCCTGGGGGCCACAGAATGCTCTGTTGAAGGAGTCACAAGACTGTTCTAAGGCTTCAAGGACCTCTTCCTTCAATGTATTCTCCTGAGGAAACAACTTTCCCAGCACGTTCATCTCTAGGCTCTGTGCCATATAGTAAATCATCAAATATAGTGAAATAGACTATTGAACAAAGAACTAAAATTACCCAAAATGTTTGGTTAGTTCTCCCTAAGGAAACAGGTTACATTAAAGGCAATATGTATCTTCAACTGTGCATAGAAGATCAATTATTAAACTGTTACATTAGAAATCCTGCCAATCTCAGAACTCAGGTTTTCCCTCGAAGGCCTTCAGTTCTTGCCTCTTTTATTTGAAAATCCAGGGTCCTGTTCTAGATCTTCTAATACTGTATACCAATTGCTTCAGGCTTAAGGATTAAATTTACTATTTCACAAACTTGTTGCCACCTAAGGCTACCATAGAAACTTTGTCATTGATGATCACCTTAAAATATTTCCAAGTCACAATGCCAGATTAGCAAATTCAGTATTTGATATCTTTAAAAGAGCTGTTCCTGCTGGGGAGATGGCTCAGTACCACAAACCCCTGCTTGGCAATGACTAGGTCCTGAGTTTGATTCTTAGTACCAAAAACATAAAATAAAATAAAAGCTAAAAGAGCTGTTCCTATAGTCATAGCACTATGAAGCTGAGGCAAGAGGATCCTTATTTGAGACCAGCCTGGGTTACAAAGTGAGCTCAAGGTTGCCCTGAACTGCAAAGTGAGACCTTGTCTCAAAAAAAAAAAAAAAAAAAAAAAAAAAAGAGCAGCTGTTCATGAATACTGGTTTGCTGATGTGCATTAAGTGACAAAGGTAAAAATACAAATAATGAAATGCTATCAGGCTCTTCAAAACGTTTATTGATACAAACACTATCACTTTTATTAAAGAATAGTAAATTAATCTGTAGGCTAAGACATTTATTACAGAAAATAATTTATATTTTTACTGTTGAAACATTTTTTCAGTACTGAGGATTGAACCCAGGACCTTTTCTCTGAGCTACATCCCTAATGCCTGTTTTAAATTTTGAGACAAGATCTCACTGAGTCACTAAGTTCAGGCTGGACTCAAACTTATGATCCTCCTGTCTCAGTCCTCCAGATTGCTGGCATTACTGGGGTGCACCACCAGGTCCAGTTGTCCAGGATGTATTTTTAAAAGCATTTTACCGGGCCCAGGGAGATAGCTCAGTAGAATAAGCACTTGCCTGGCAAACACAGGGTCCTGAGTTCAATACTTGTTACCTCAAAAATAAATACATAAATAAATAAATAAATAAAATCATTTTACCTTTATGGAGAAGGTTCCAGTGGGTGGGCAGGTGGTCACACACGCACGCATGCACGCATGCACGCACGCATGCACGCATGCACGCACGCATGCACGCATGCACGCACACAAGCACGCATGCGTCAGGCCTGAGTGCTAGCTGGAAGTAGGTTCTAGCAAGCAGGTGGATGGTCCCACAAATACACCAGGCCTGGGCACTGACTGAAAGTCTAAAAAGCATTTTAACTTTAGAACAATCTATTTGACTTTTTTTTTTAACTTCATGTTCTCTATTAATTGTTCATCTTTCTCTATTAATTTAGAGAGTGGATAGAAATGCTGCCTTTCAAAACTTCTGCTTATCTATATGTTTATGTTTCCATTTCTACCACCAACCTGGGCAAAAAGTGTGAGGGCCACTTTCTTACCTCAGAATGTTGAGAAAACAAACCCTTAAACAAGTGTTGTGGTCATTTCTTATTGAAGAATCAAGAGTGAGGGCTAAAGCTCAATGAGACAGCAAAGGAGAAAAAGGCAAAACATTACCGGTTTGTGTTTCCTGAGCTGGCCACATTTTTTAAGGGGACCTAAGAAGTTTCTTAGTAATTGACATATTCTTCAGAGAAATTTTCAAATTATCATTATCTTGGAAAATTTGAAAATCAGTTTATTTTTCAGCTTTTTCCTATGTCCCTTCTTTTAGTAAAATTTGCCCCAAAGGATACTAAGTCCACGTTATTTCTACCTTGTCAAAGTAAATTGATTCTCCCTATTGATTGTATATTAGAAAAAAAAAAGATCAATTAAATTAATCCTACATAGCTAATGCTAGAGAATAAATTGATGTAAAGATAACCATTACCTGTCAGCCAAGACTGGGGGCCACAGCCACACTGGGTCCATGGCAGCTCACCGTCATCTGCCATAACTGATCCAGTGTTTAGAGAAGCAATGGGATGAATGGAAAGAAATCATGAGTAACACCCCTACATCCACCCAATGTAAACTCATCCTCATTCCTATAACCTGCCAGTCACTACATTCCTTTCCAGGGAGAGATTGTATTTAATTTATATTCTTCAAAAGAATAGAGTCTCACTATATATCCCAGATTGGCCTCAACTCTCAGTTCTCCAGTCCTAGCCTCCTAAGTGCTGTAATTACTTATAGACAAGTACCACCACACATGGCTCATTTTCTTGTCCCCCTCCTGCTTCTCTTTTTCCTTCCTTTATGGCACATGAGACTCTGTCCTAATTTACTTCTTTACTAAAGGTGAGTAACAGTGGGGCCACTTACTGGCACTTTCATTGGCTCTCAACCCACACAATAGAAGAAATATGAAAGAATTCTAGTATCTATCTCGTCTGATACCTAAACATTTGTATATTCAAGAACTAGGGAATAGCTACAGGGCAGGTGGACTCATCAGTCTTATTGTGAGCTGAATTTGAGATCAACTGCCATTTATCACCTACCTACCATAGCCTCCATTCTAATTGGAAGATCAAGATGACATTTGGGATCTCCTAATATGCATCAGTGCCCAGAGATAGTTGAAATCCAACAGACTTGAAAGGCATGTCTATTCTCCCTTTCTCCTGGCAGTTACTCTATTTAGTGACCAAAAGTCCTTTTAGGAAAGGGTAGAACATTTACATTGTTGGCATTGCCAGGTCTTCCCAACGAGGACCTTGTCTCCCATTCATTGGTAGAATGCTGAGCCTGGAAATCATTTTAAATCTTGACACTGAGTGGTTTTTTTGATGGCTAGCTCTTAATACTTTTCTTTATCATGTAAATCAAGCAACATCCTGGTCAGTTATCTAAATATCTTTCCCTAAAATTACCACAAATCCATATAGGTCAAAGTACCTGAATTGGCACTGTGAATTTGATGGCAATTACAATGATGATAATCCATTGTGCTTCTGATAATTAAATCCTGCCACTGGTCTCTGTCATTCTGGAATCCCATCACACTCATTGATATTAGGCGGCCTAATTTGTGGGCACATTTGCAGACCTGGCCTGCAGAGAATAGTTACTACTAAGCTTCCTAAGGAAACTATTGTACCAGCACCAGGAATTTGTGTGTTAGAGATGAGAAGGTCCCCTGTGGTTCTTTTTAGGGCACACAGTGATGGGTCCTCAGGTAAACCATTCTAATGTCCTAACTTCCCCGATTCATATGTCCCATTTATTCAATATAATAGCAAGACTTCTGGTAACTTCACCTCACATACTCTAGAGACAAGGAGACAACTTGTTGGTGTATTTTGACCAAAACATTACATCCTGAGTTATGAAAGACTATGCCATACGAGGGAATTCTCCCTTATGTAGATTTATATTCTTAACCCCCATCTGATACCCTCAAATTTGACTCCTAACCATGTTTCTGTTTACTGCTGGTAATTAATGGCCAGCATCTCTGTTCTAATTTACTTCTTTACTGAAGGTGAGTAACAGTGGGGCCAATTACTGGCACTTCCATTGGCTCTCAACCCACACAATAGAGGAAATATGAAAGAATTCTAGTATCTATTTCAACTGATACCTAAACATTTATATATTCAAGAACTAGGGAACAGCTACAGGGCAGGTTTTAAGGTCAGCTATTTCTTGTTTAAGGAGGGACTGTACCTTCCCTCTCAGGCTGTACTGAAACAAGATCCACATTACTGGCTTAAAAGCAATCGGAGAGTGGGGAGGTGGCTTTGAAGAGTACAGTACAAGTATCATCCTGTTAGGCAACTGTTGCAGAGGTAATAGCACCATCTTTATCTAGGTAAGGGAAAGCTGTTCTATAATGGGCTATTGGGAGCAGGTGGATTCCACTAGTCCAGAACCTTTCAGAGCATTTTCAGCTCTGGATTCTTAATTTTATCTATACAAACATCTTCATCAGAGGTCTTCAGGTCCCCTTCTCCATCTGAACCTTGAATTTAATACAGTATGTTCACTGAAGCTGCAAATTTAAATTTTTTACATCTCTCCTTATAAATAGAATCTGAATTTGATTTTCCAGCCCTTCTATTCTAGGTCTGGCAGTTATAGAGACCTCTGGTTTTTCAGAGGATCCTGTAAGTTGGTAATTAGCTGCCCTGACCTTACCATTTTCTTTATGTAAGACTTAGCTTATCACCTACAGTAGCCAACTGTTCTTATAAACCTTACAATTATTTCTCACAATTTGCTCTCCCAACTTGGTGTATCTTTTTCAATTGTGATCTTTATCAATTGTGATCTTACTGTAGGGGATTATTACAGACTCACCACCAGCAATGAAGTCCCATCTGTATTCAGTTCATGCAAGCAACTGAAATCCCTTTTGAATTTTCATTTTATGGCTAATTCAAGAATCTATTTTCTTACCCTCAATCGCCTAAAAACCAGAGCCTGAGGCAAAACATTTCTGTTAAGGTTTTATTGGAGGAGTGTTGCAATCCCAGGGAAATAAGAGTGAGGCAAAAGAAGCAGGATGGGGAAAGAGAGAAGGCATTACTAGATTAGCTCAGTGTCATGGAACCTCTTTCGAAATGTCACATAAGCCACTGAGCCATGAAATCATCTCTTGTTGGAAAAGAAGGACAAGGATTTCCCTGATGATTCCTTCATCTCTTATCTTTGTTTAGGCACATTTGCCCCATGTGGAATAATGTCCTTGTCTACTGGATAACCATTAATCAAACAGAACTCTAGATTCTTGCTATCAATGGCCAACAATTTTGGAGCTCAGGAGGTCAAATGGATTCATTAGAGCACCAATCTAGGTATGGTGTGATCATTAGCATAAATGAGGATGAACTGTTATCTCTCCCACTATGACCACTCAAGCTTATTATGAAAACTATCAAACAGAAACAAATCTGGACAGTAATAAAAAGAAGCAAAGATATTTAACTTAGCAATTACTGATGTGGAAAAGAAAGTTCAGGGTAAACTGTATTTAGTTTCAGTGCATGTAGAATTAAACAGGTATTTTATTTTTATTTTATTTTTTTATTTTATTGAACTACAAATGTCAATCAGACTGTTTCAAGACACCTTAACAATACAGATTCAATAAATTAATACATTGCAAACTGTTTTCATAATGTTTTGGTATTGTACAAGGTGCATACATGATATTATATTTACAGATATTATTTTAGCAGATATCTCTTATCAGTGAATTAAGAGTGTAACTGCTTACTTATCTTATTTTTATACCTGAATTATATCAAAAATTCAATAATTATTTTCCTAGTGGATGACCGTAGTACTAGAAGCC
>PVKA01042494.1:0-17385 GCA_004027165.1 Ctenomys sociabilis | reverse complement strand
TTTTTTTTTTTTTTTTTTTTTTTTTTTTTTTTTTCTTTTTCCATTTGGTACAGTGTAAGATTCTTGATGTTTCTGCAAGGGGACCTTGCTGTTCTGAGATCCTGAGGTTCCTTGGGAGATTCTGGGTCCTGGTTATGTGAAGCCAGGAAATCCTTGGTGACTGAAGATCTTGAGGTACTGAGTTGAAAATTGTGTTTTTTCATTTTTGTTGTACTAGGGATGGAACCCAAGGCTTCGTGCCTGTGCAGCAAGTACTCCACCACTGAGCGCACCCCAACCCAACACTGGTATTCGGGGATGTAGGCTGTGATGTGCTTGGAAACTGTGAGGCCTGCCTGAGAATTCTGGATGGATCCAAAGGGGATTCCTGGACACACACCACAGGGAATGCTGCGCCAACAGAATTCTTTGAGCATGGGGGAAGGGGCCTCTGGCCCAGCTGTGGGGTCAGGCAAGGCAGCGAGGGCTCACTTGATCTCCTTGTTGATGGCCTCCAGCTGCTCTTGGAGCATGATGGCCAGCGTCTGCACATCAGCCTGCCCGCTTGGCGACAGCAACTCAGCGCCAAACATCCCTTCTGCCTCTTCCTCATCTGAGCCATCCAGCTCCCCAGGGAATGGGGGTGGCATGGACCCAGCAGGTGTGGAGCGTTCCCAGTCCTGTCTGTGTGGGGACAGAAGGACGCAAGGTAGGTCAGGGCTCTGGCTGGCACGGGGTCTTCACTCACCAATCCTGACTTTGTCCACCTGCCCTGTTGTCTCCCTGCGGAGCTCATTTGCATGATGGATCTCTCAACCACGCCCCCAACTCTCCAAGTCACTCCCACAGGCATGACTTTGCCCTCCCCAGCACCTATTTCCTTGGCCCCAGCCCACTTCCTTCTTCACCTGGTGCCACCCACTCTACCATTCTGCCCTCTCCTCCCCATTACTCTGAGGTGCTCACCGTGCACCAGGATGTTCACATGGTGGAGCAGCAGGTGGATGGGAACAATGGAATTGCAGGAGAGTAGAAGAGGGAAGAGAGGGGAGGAATGAGTATAGGAGACCCTGGCTCTCAACCCTGCTCCTCTCTGAACCTCGAGAGGCCGCCATTCCCCACTGCTGCCCACCCAAGCACTGCTCAGTCCAGAGCCCAGAGGCAGATGCTGACCTTAGAGGGCTCGTCTTTGACCCCTGACCAGCGGCCCCTCTTGCCTGCCCGGCTACTGCCAGCCCCATACGGGTCCAGGGAGGCACCAGAAGGTAACGTGGGTGCCTGAGAGTAACGGAGCTCCAGGGCACTGCCAGGGAGAGACCTGTGGGCATAGGGGGTCAGTCAGGGGTCAGAGAAATGAAACATAGGTCAAAGGTCACAGGGCCAGGTCAATCTAAGGTAAAAAATAAGAGGGATATGTGGAATCTCTGAAAGACAGTGAGTAGAGATCAGAAGAGATGGGTTGCCGGGCATGGTGGCACATGCCTATAATCCCAGCACTTGGGAGGCTGAGGCAGGAGGATTCTGTGAGTTCAAGACAAGCCTGAGCTACAAAGTGAGCTTAAGGCCAGCTTGAACTACATAGTGAGACTCTGTCTCAAAAAGACAAAAAAAAAAAAGATGGCTTGACCAGAGGGACATGGAGCTGTGTCACCTGGAGTAGGAAGAAGGTGGCCTTCCACGAAGTTGGTCGATTTCCATCTGCATCCGCTCCATCTCAGCCAAGAGTTGCTCCTGCAGAAGGGGTTGGAGGCGTAACACCAGGTCAGAGACCGCCAGGGTGACCACTCCCAGCCTGGCTGATCCCAACCGGAGCACCGCTGCCACCTTCCCCGCGCCCCAGGCCCCACCTTGTTCAGCAGCAGCTCATCTTGTAGCTTCTTCATATTGGCAATCTCCTCACTCAGGGAGTTCTGCGGAGACAGGTGGAAGTGAGAGGGAGGCTGGAAGGGGCTGTGTCCTGCGCTCACTACGGCCACCAGTGCGCAGCCAAGTGGGGACGCCAGAGGAGTGGGGACACAGAATGAGTTGCAGAGATGGGAGGATCAGGTTCGGGGAGCGAATCCTGGGAGCACGGGATTTGATGTCTTTAAGATATCCAAGGATTCAGGGTTTAAGGTTCCACGTAGTTTGGGGTTTGGGGAAAAGCCAAGGGTTCAGGATATGCACACCCCAAGAAATCAGCTCTTGGATGTTTAGATGACGGGAATGTAGCTTTGGTTTAGGTAGATCTCAAGAGAAAGGATCTGCACACCTTTTCCTCTAGCGCCCCCATGCGCTCCTTGAGGTGCAATTGCAGCCGCTCGTTGGACTCGCTCAGCAGCTTGTCAACTGTCTCCGATAGCCGCTTGTTGTGGTCATCGTTCATCTTTTCCCGCTGCCGCGCCTGCGTAAAGAAAAGCAGCGTCTTTGGCGCCTTGGCTCCGCAAGCGCTAGTCCTGCCCTCGCCCTGCCAGTTCGGCGCCGAGCCCCACCCGCACATCTAAGCCCCACTCCAGTCCTAACTCTATCCCTACCATCCTCAGCTCACCCGCTGCAGCTCCTGGTTCTTCTCCTCCAACTGAGCCTCCAGCTGCCGAAGCCGCTCTTCAAAATTCCCGTGACGTTCCTCAGCCTAGCAGACAAAACCCGAGGCCTTTGACTATGCCTCACCAGGCAGGGTGCAAGGCCCCACCCACTGGGCTCCAGGCTCCTCCCCTGCTACCCAGGCTCCGCCCAGTCCACTTTCCGTGTAATTTTCTCAAGACCTGTTCCACCCACCTCAGGTTGCAAGCCATTCCTCATCCCTACATTGAGGATTGCAACCCCAGCTCTTCACTGAGCTACATCCCCAACTCATTTTTAATTTGTCTTTTTTTCTTCCTCTATTTTGAGAAAAGAGCTTGTGAAGTTGCGCAGCCTTGGCTCAAAATTGGACTCCTCCTGACTCAGCCTCCCAGGGTGGAGGGATTACAAGGGTACACAACACCAGGCTCTATGCCACTCATCTTTTCAGTTTAAACTAGAGCATGAAGTCCCCCATCCTTAAAACTAACCCAAACCCTGCCCCATGCCGAGTTCCTCTCCTTTACCAGACCCCAAGCCTCCAGCCTCGCAGTACTCTTCCAATCCTTCGGATTCTAGGCCCCACCCAACCCCTTCGGCCTCCTCACCTTGTTGAGTGCTGCTACACGCTGGGCCAATTGTGCCTCTATCTCAGGCAGGGTCTCAGCTTTCTGCAGCGTCTGCTGGAGCTTCTGCTTGGCATCGTCCAGCCACTCCGCCAACTGCCGGCTCTTCTCTTCACTCTGGGACAGGGACCGACAGAGGAACGGAAAGGGAGAAGTAACGTGGGTAGAGTCTCACCCACACAGTCCCTCTTGAGGGTGGGGCAGGGGCGTAGGGTAGCACTCACCTGTCTGTACAGCGACTCCTTGCTAGCCAGTTCATTCTCCAACTTATCGTTGGCGTCGTGCAGAGATGTGGCCTCACGCTGGGCGCTCAGATAGCGCTTCTCCAAGGTAGTGATCCGCTCCTCCATATCCTCCCGTTGAGCCAGCGCCTGGGGGCGGGGTGGGGGAGTGAGGGGATGGCTGCAAGGACTATAGCTCCCAGAAGGCCCTGGGGTATCCTAGGCTTAGAACCTAGGGTAAGGTTGCCAGGGGATTCCTGGGAAATTAATTCCCCCCTACCCTGTCAGGGGGACTGTACCTTAAGTCCCCTGACTCCTGAGAGTTAAAATGGCTTGCCACACCTCCTGTAGCTTCTAGGGTTCTTCTGAATGAGACTTTTACTACAGATGGCCTGAAGGCCCCTTCAACCTGAGGTTTCCACTCAAGCCACCTTTGTAAAAAACCAAGCCTTAGGTTTCCCAACAGCTCTAAGCACAGCACAGGCTTACAATTGCAGAGCACCTGCACTCGTGTCTCACTGGTATGAAATCCACCTAGAGGACGACACCTCTCAAGTGATCAAAGTAGGAGAGGCTTAAAACCTGGAACAAGCCGAGCGTGGTGGTGCAGGCCTGTAATCCCAGCACTCGGGAGGCTGAGGCAGGAGGATTGTTGTGAATTTGAGACCAGCCTGAGCTACAAAGTGAGCTTAAGGCCAGCCTGAACTGCATAGTGAGACTCTGTCTCAAAAAGACAAAAAAAGAACCTGGAACAGGTGCTTCAGGCTCTGGGGGTGTAATAAGACTCTTGTCTGGGAGCCCTTGTGGTGGGAACACACTTCTAACAGTGCCCACAGCCTACAGTCCTGGATGAAAGCCCAAGTGGATGAGGAAAAATCAAGTGCTCCCTCTACTTTCTCAAGTACTACCTTCAGGAATCCAGGTCCCACACATCCCTGGAGCATGAGGATTAGGGGCAGGGGATTAGTATGCCAGGAAGGGTTCAAGGCCAACAAAAGATGCAGTTTGAGCCCATGGTAGTGGTGCAGGCCTGTGAACACACTGAGCCAGGAGAAACACAAGTTCAAGTCCAGTCTAGGAAACAGTGAGATTTTTGTCAAAAAAAAGAAAGAAAGAAAAGTGGGGTCGGGGAGACGGTTCAGTAGAATAAGCACTTGCCTGGCAAGTGCAAGGGTCTGAGTTCAAATCCCCAGTTCCACCAAAAAAAAAGAAGAAAGAAGAAGAGAAAGAAAAGAAAAAAAAATTTTTTTGATAATGGGAATTGAACTCAGGATCTTGTGCTTGTCAGGCAGGCGCTTGTGCTACTGAGCTATATTCTCATCCCATCCCAAAGTTTTAAAATAAGAGGACTGGGGATGTAGCTCAGTGTGAATGCCCTGGTGTCAATCTCAGTGACACATGCATGTGCACACACACAGATTCAGTTTAGGAGCACAAGAGGATGCCCCACAGTAACACAGCAGCCAGGCAGTGACTGAGGCCTACTCTGCACACATCAGCCTCTGAAAGGGCCACAGGCCATCTTCGAAGCTCCGATAGGAGAGTCCACACAGCTTGACAACTGGTTCCACCATTCAGCTCAATGACTTTGGCCAAAGGGGGTAAGAAGGCTGAGAGGAGGGAGGGCAAAGGGCAGCACACCAGGGGCTCCCACCTCACCTCCTTGAGGTCGCGCTGCAGCTTGGAGTTGGCTTCTTCAGCCTTGCCCAGCTCGCGGTGAGCAGTGCCCAGCTCCTCCTCCAGCTGACTCATCTGACGGCATAGCACGGCCAGCCGCTCCCGCAGCTGGCACACCTCTGCACGCTGACGCTCCAGGGCCTCTTCCAGCTCTGCGGTGCGCCTGCTGGAATCTCCTGCAGGACCCAGGCCATTGGCAAGGGTCTAGAGTGAGAGAGAAGACACAGAAGTGAGAGCAGGAGAGGGGATGCAAGGAGAAGGCTGACCAGCTGAGGAGATGGGGACTGAGGAGCCAAGATCATTAAGGATCATGCAGATCAGAGTCCACCATCAGGGGTCACCAAAGGTCACAGAAGTTAGAAGGGTGACCCAAACAAGTAGTCAAAAGCCAAAAACAGTGCTAGGAGTTCATGTGACCTAGGGTCAGTAAGGACCATGACAGACATAAATGATCACCACAAAGCCGGGGAATTCTGAGATATTGCAGAAAGAGGTCTTTCACCTCTCACCTGCCCATCTCCATCCTTTCCTGGCTCTTCCAGCCCGGATCTTCGCCTAGACAACTGGTCTCGAAGGCTCAGAGTCTGAAAGAAGAAACGATCAGAACAAAAGGGCCAGGGAGATGGCTCAGTTGAATGAGTGCTTTCCTGGCAAGTGCAAGGGCCTGAGTTCAATCCCTGGTTCCACCAAAAAAAAAAAAAAAAAAAAATGCTATGGGAACCTGTTTTGCTACCCATAGGAAGGTCGAAGTTTCCTCTTTAGTCCTTCCTTTCCGCATTTAACCATGCTTTCCTTAACAGGAGTGAGCCCAAGACTGTTCTCTCCCTAGGCTCACTCTCACTGGGAGGTCTCCCCCAAGTCCTGACCAATATAATCTTCCCTAGAAATCCCCATGGTTTCTTTCAGTGGTGCAGCCCCCTTGGTTGGCTGACTAATAAGCTCCGCCCACTGGTAGTTTCTAAGTTCCGCCCCAAGGAGTCCACCTCATTTTGGCCACGCCCTCACCTCCTGATTGCTCAGCTCCAGTTCCTCCTCCAGCACCGCCACTCGCTCCAGGGCCATCCGAAGCCGCTCCCGGACCTGGGGATGGGGAGTGGGTGACTGGGATGAGATAGAGACCAGACCCAGTCTGGGACATTTGAGGCTGGCCCGAACCTCGGCACCCTGGGACTTGCTTGATAGGGCATATAAGGACTCCTCTCTGTAAATGAGTATGCAGCTCCCACCAGATGCCAGGCAGCCTCCCCCACTGGCAGCCCTCTCTTGAGCACCCCATTTTACAGTATTTTTATACTATCAAGCATTTGGGTCATAGCCAATGAAACCTGTCACAATTGGTCATAGTATACTTCCTCCCACATAGGATATCCCCAGCAAATCACAGACAGAATCTCGCCCACTCTGGATGGTCGCAGTCAACCAGAGTTTCTGTTCTTTGTCCTGGTTCTTTCAGTTCTCACACCTTCTCATCCAGGGCCTTGTGGTGCTCGAAGAGGGACTTGAGCGCCTTGAGCACCTCCACCTCAGAAGAGACCCCGCCGGGGGACTGGGCCTGGCGCTTCACCACTGTCATGCGCAGCGACCTTTCGTGCCTGGACACCAGGCACTCTAGGTGTTCTAGGAGAAGCTAGAGAGATAGGACACCAAGTCAAGGAAAAGAGGCAGGCCCAGAGCTCCAGAGGCAAAGTCAGAAGGACCAAGAGTTTGAGATCAGCTTGGGCTGGAAAGTGAGTTCAAGGCCAGCCTGAACTGCACTGCGAAACACTGTCTCAAAAAGACAGAAGAAGGAGGAAGAGGAGGAAGAGGAGGAGGAGCAGGAGGAGCAGGAGGAGGAAAGGGCAGAGTTGAGAGAGAGGCGACAAGTGGGGAGGACATGTGAAGGAAGAGGTGGAGCCAAGCACAGGGCAGGAAAAAAGAGGTATGTAGAGGCCAAGTCAAGGAAGGTAGGTTCAAGAATAGGAAATGGTTATAGGGATCACGGAGGGGGCAATAGAGGAAAGAGGGGACACAGAAAACAAGGCTAGCCCAGAAGTGGGAGCTGGGAAAAAGACAGGAAAGTAAGATGTGGGAGGATGGGTCAGCCTGAAACACTGAGGGCACGCCCACCCCTCGTAGGCCACGCCCCACACCCCTCACCCTCGTGTTGTTCCGCTCTGCCTTCAGCTCTGCAATCTCTTCCTCCCTCTCCAGCAGCTGCTCCCGACATAAGTTCAGCTCCTTCGTCAGAGCCGCGAACTCCTGTCCAGCCGTGGGCAGGATGGGGGCAATCGAATCAATCCTTTCCCTGTGCCCCTCAGTTCAGGGCTAAGCCCGCCCCTTCTTGCGGCTCAGGCCCCGCCCTCCCGAACAAGCCTCTTCCAGACTCCTCCCTTCCAGAGGCAAGCTCCGCCCTCCCCAAAGTGGCCCCGCCCCGGCCCCGCCCAGACCTGGGGCAGCGCGATGCTGAGCTGGCGCTGCAGCGAGTCCTTTTCGTGGCCCAGCTCGCGCAGCCGCAGCTGCGCTGTCGCCAGCCCGTCCTGCGCCTCGCGCAGCGTCTCAAGCAGGCGCTCGCGCTCGGTGAGCATGGTGACCATGAGGCGCTCCAGCTCGCCGCCCGCCTCGTCCGGGCCCAGCGCCGATCCCCGCCGGCCATCCTCGCTGATGGTGGGCATCACCTCGCACATCATGGCGGCGGTGGCGGCCTGCGGTATGGGAAAGGGCAGGGGCCAGAAAGCAGCGCGGTTAGGGCCGAAGCACCACCACTGGGAAACTCCCTGGGGAAACTGAGACCCAGCCATTCTGATCATGATGACATAAGGAAACTGAAGCACCAAAACCAGGGACTCCATCAAGGAGCTCCAGGGTTGGCTGGAAGGTGCTGCCAGAGAAACGGTCCTGTCCACTGTAGGTCCATCATAGAATAAAATGAAATCCGGGCCGGGCGTGGTGGCGCATGCCTGTAATCCCAGCACTCGGGAGGCTGAGGCAGGAGGGTTGTTGTGAGTTTGAGACCAGCCTGAGCTACAAAGTGAGCTTAAGGCCAGCTTGAACTGCATAGTGAGACCCTGTCTCAAAAAGACAAAAAAAAAAAAAAAAAAAAAAAGAATAAAATGAAATCCTTTGCTGTCAGAAAAAACACAGCTCTGGCCACATAGGTAAGAACATTTGTGGAAACTAAGGCCAGGCCTCACCAGACACAGACAACAAACCTGTGACCCAGGTCGCCAGAGTGAATGTAGAAGTATCAGTCTACCTATTCTGACTTGACTTAGAATCCTCATCACGCTGCCACCCACAGAGGTGGCAAAATTGATCCCCCAGCCAGAACCACCATCCCTTTCAGAAAGCAATGGGGCTAGGGCGGCTGTTACAGCTACTATTACAGAACAAGGCCACCTGTAATAGTAACATCACAGGGAGGGACCCCCCCCCCCACTATCCAATTCAAATTTCCCTGCTCCTTCAATTTCCCAGACATCAAGACCCTGGCTTCAGGAGAACGCAAGGAGCCACACTCCATTTGAAAAAATAAAAGTAAAAAGCATGGCAAGAGGTGGGGCTGTACTAATCTTCCTCCTCAAGGCCCCAGCTTTTCAGCTCCCACCTGCCTCAGCTCACAGAAGCCTAGCGCCCTCTTCCCACCCCGTCCTCTCATCCCCTAGGAGTCCAATCTCTGGCCCCCTGCTCCCCAATCCCAGCATCAGAGAACACAGCCCCTTTTCTCCCGAGGCTCCCAGCCTTCTTCTTTAAACACAGATGCTTCCTCTCCCCCGTAGGGTTCCTAGGAGTGCTCACTCCTCCTGCCGGATCCGGGAGTTTAGAGTGCTCCGGCAGCCCCCTTGGGGTTAACCGGGAATGGGGATGGGGATGGGAGAAGGGGCGGGGCTTATGGGACCTGGGAGGCGGGGCATAGGTCCCTGGAGCCTGAGACCGCGCTGAGATGGAGCTAGGTCCTCTGAGCCGCTCCCTGGTACACTTCAGGCCCGACAGGTCTGGCTTGCCTGGCCGAAAGCGGGAGGGACTTTCACTTGTTCCTTTCTGTCCTCCCCAGGAGCCCCAGCATAACCGGTTTGAGAGAGGATAATTCTCAACCCCGCCCAACTTGCAGATTGTTCCCACAGCCTGGAACTGAGGCCTTGGACTCCCAGGAAGATTCTAGGACCTGGGAAAGGAGGTGACTGTGCCCTTGGGTCTTTGGAGTGGTGCATCTGAGAGTCCAGGCTCCACAATTCCAGCGGTCAGAGATGAGATTTAGGGAAACATTTTAGGAGAGCAGGACAGTGTAAGCCAAAATCCAACAGGACATTTGGAACCCACAACCTGCTCAGAAGATGCAACACAGCCTGTTTGGGGGAGGCTGCTCTAGTACCTCAGATTTATTTCTGGGGACAGAACACCGGGCTATAGATCTAGAGAGTGGGTGTCATCAAGATAAGACTGGAGGCAGAAAGAAGTAGTGCTTCCACTTTTGCTGTGTGCAGGCTAAGCAGAACAGTCTAGAACCAAAGTTGGGAACTTACAACCAGCCAAAAGCAGCCTCCTAAATTAGAATATCTAGATTATCCCAGAACCCCAAACACAAAGAGGAGCATCATAGTACCATGGAACACATAGCAAGACTAATGAGATATAATCTGGAACTAGGAACCAACTAAGGACCAAAGGATTAATGAAGAATAAAGCAGAGGTCACATTCTTGGTTTGATCAGAAGACGAACTCAGTGGTAAAACACAAGCCGTGCAGGTACCCAGCTTTAAGTTCAATGTTCAGCCTCTCAAGGGATGAAGGGGAAATGCAGAAGACAAAGTAACCAAGATGAATTACTGGGAGAATCAGAAAGCAGAAGATGTGCTCTGGAACTGGGGGTTAGCTCAGTGGAACAGCACTTGCCTAGGCTATCTCTGACTGTTAGTTCAGTGTTCAGCCCCTCACACTGAAAACAAAACATGCCATAAGTACTAAGAAAAGACAAGGAGTGCACCTGTAAATTGGAAGTGCCTGAAGAAAAATGAAAAATTAGGATAGGATTAAGCAAGAATTAAGAATTTCCTGAAAGCTTGGCATTCTGGTGCATCCTGTAAGCCCAGCACTTGGGAGGCTGAGGCAGGAGGATTCTCACAAGTTCAAGGTCAACCTGCACTACATAGTGAGTTCAAGGCCAGCCTGAACCACGTAGCAAGATCCTGTCTTTAGAAAACAAAATAAAACAAAGAAATAAGTTCCTGAGATTAAGACTGAACTGGCAAGGAAGAGGCGTGCTCTGGAAATGGGAACATTCTAAGCTGAATGCTCTGGAGGAGGAGAGAGCCTAGAACATGCTTAGTATGCCAAAGTGGCAGATGGAGGAGACGTCCATAGTGCACCAGGCGAGAAGTTCTACAGTAAGGCCACAAGGGGAAAAAAAATACACACAAAGAAGGTGGCCATAGTTGGGCCCAGAACCTAGAACCTGAGGAAGAAAAATGTAGAACACCTTGGGACCATCTTCTAGATTTAAGATTATGAAATAAAATGGAACGTAAAACAAAGAAATTACTTTTAGAATCAATATCACACCTTGGAAGAAGGCTAGAGCACATAATAGAACAGTCTGTCTAAAAGTTAGAATGCTACTGGGAAGAGAATGCAATCTAGAATATGCCAAGGACGTGGACATGTCTAAAATAGAAATTTAGCAGAGACTAAGTAAAAACTAGTTGCCAGAAATTTAAAACAGGTCTGTGATCAGAACTTGGCTTGGGAACATTATCTAGATATTTGAAAAGATAAATAGAAAAAGACATGACTGGAGTTTAGCAGCTGGTATAGAACTTCAGTTGTTCCCTGGGTGAAAACAGAACAGAGACATCATTTGGGTCAGTTCTAGGACTTAGAAGGAATCTAGAACACACAGCAATTTGAAGGCACTGAACAACTAGAAACATGGAAGTCTACAGGTAGATTCTGGATTGCCCAAAGCACCTACCTAGTAAACTCAGAATCCATCTGGAGGAACATAATGTATGAAGGGTTCACTGGCCTATGAAAGTGTACTCAGGTGCCATCAGGACATAGGGCTCAGAGGCAACATAGTTCTGGAAACAGCTCAAGAGTTGGGGTCTTAGAGGAGAGTGGATTCCAGAAGCCTAGAGTCTGCCATGCTATGAGGAGAGCTGGGGGTGGGGTGGGGGAGGGTGTCAGTGCCGTAGGAAATAAGAATTTGACAAAAAGCCATGAAGATTTAGGTCCCTAAAAGTTCAATCTGAGAAGCTAGATGCTGGCAGGAAAGGGGTTCTGCACTCCTGAACCCTTGTGGAGGTGCAAGACCAGAAGTTGGAAGCTTAGAGCTAGAGTCAGAGAGGGAAAGCTGGGGCAGTTGGTCTGGATATGGGCTGATGGGCAGTACAAAGCTGGGCCCTGCAGGGATGTGAGAGTGGGGACCAGATGCTTAGGTTGCCAAGCAGGGAGAGTGGACAGAAGCCGAGGAATTACATTTCAGATCCTACAAGGAAGCGAGTCATGGCGCCTGAGTTCCTAAAGGAGCAGATGCTGGGTACCAGGAGGCTGAGTAGGTTTGTCTGAGGGGCACGAGGCTGTCCAAGTAGGTGCTCAGGGGTCAAAAGCCAGGCCATGGGATTCCTCGGACCTAACCTCTTGGTCTGGCAGATGGGTGAGAACTGACTGCCTTCCAGAACCGGGTGGGATCTGAGTGTTACGTGCCAAGGTCCCTGAGGTGGACAGGGCAGGAACATTCAGTAGCCTTGGCTCCTCAGGAAGAAGCTAGGATCCCAGAAACCTGGGGTGCCGGGGACAAGGCTGACAGTCTGGCCAGTAAGATCCTGCAGCCCGGGTCAGGGAGGGCTCGGGTATCCCCGGGTCAAAGGCGCGGCGGGGGGGGGGGGTGTCCCCATCGCCGCCTGCGCCCCCTCCCTGGCGACGCGGCACAGGGTGGGGAGTCAGGCTGCCTGGAGCGCTGACCATGGACAGCTCCGGAGCGGGCCTGAGCCCAGAGCGTCAGTCAGCCGGCAGGGCCGAAGGATGCGGCCGAGGCTGGAGACCCGAACGGGGCGCGGATGGGGGCGATGCTGGCCCCTGGCGAAGCCGGACAGTGGCGGGTGGCGCCCGGGGCGCCCGGGACTGGAGAGCAGAGGGACCAAGGCTCTGGGGGCCCGCGGCTGTTATGTGGGAATCCAGGCTCTGGGCCCCAGAGGAGACGCAGGGAGGCAGCACGCCCGGGATTCCAGGTTTCGGCTGGAGACTCGGCGCCAGGAAGGGGATGCTGAGTCTCCAGGGTCTGGCTGTGGAATCCGGGCTCCAGGATCCCAGGGGATGAGCTCGGGAAACCAGGATCTCCGGGAGGCGGGGGAGGCTCGCCCAGGGTCCCCGGGGTGGGCGCTGCCGGGCGGGCTGGGCCGGGCGCTTACCTACCTGGTCCGCGGCGGCTGCGGGCGGAGCTGGGCTGCAGAAGGGATGTGGGGTGGGGTGGGGGGGACCGGGCGGGGCCCCTGGCGGCGGCCGGGGCCCGGCTCTGGAGCTCTAGAACCCTGTCTCCGCCGCTCGCGCGGGCTCAGCTTCTCCTACTCTGGTTTGGGCGCTGGGGACCCCCCTCCCCCTCACAGCCTCACAGCCCTCTACCCCCTAAATAGCCCCTTGTCCCGGTCGCCTTTCAACCTCCCCCCGCGAGGCCGCAGCCACCAGATCCAGGGGTGCCCACCAGCGCCCCCCAAATCCCACCTCCCCCCCCAAATTTCTTCCTCCCTCCCCCTCCCCCCCACAGCTCCCAGGCGGTCGTGGCCCCTTTAACAGGAGACTGACAGACGGTACGGAGTGGCCAATGGGAGGCGGTGTCCGCGCCGGCCGGCGACTAGACCCCGCCCCTGCACGGGTAGGGAGGGGCCGCGCGGGCGGAGAGCGGGAGGCGGGGGCTCAAGGTGCGTCGACCAATAGACGCACGGCGTGCGGCCGCTGGGGAGGGGGGCGGAGCCCGACAGGGGGATGATGTCACCTGGAGCTAGTATCTCGCGGGTCGGGTCGCGACTCCGGACCCCAGATCCCCGCGATGACGCGCGCTGGTCCTCGGGCTGCACTAGACGTGAGGGCTGGGCGAGCAGCAGGATTGGGATAAAGGTTGGATTTTAAGGAAAGGGCGGCTCCCAGAAAGACATGCTTTAGTTGGAAGGTAGGATGAGTGTCCAATGGGTGAATGCACCTTGTTCTGCAGCCCTGTGCCCGCCTCGGGAACTGCATGCAGCACCCGCACCCCCGACTCCCACGCAGACGGTCGTGGGCCTGCAGGGCTCCCCCGGCGGACCAGGCTAATGGTTTGCTCTGCCCCGCCCTCACACAGACCGCCCACTGGCTGCTCCTGGGGCTCAGGACTCCTCGGTCAGACCAAATGCGAAGGAAGGGGCCGTGCCCGGCTCCGATCCTCTTAAGGTAGGAGGCGTTGTCTTCACTGCCCCTGCACCCAGACCCAAACCAGGTGTTGGCCTCCACTTCGGGCCTGCCCCTAGGAACCTAGCCAGCCTCCACCTTCAAGACTTGGGGAGAGGAGAGGGTGCTGCCTCCGCTGTCTGACTTTGAAAAAAGCATTAGGGCTCAGTGTCGACCTCTGCTCCCCCAAGCAGAGCACCTTAGGACGCTCTAACCCCAAGACAGACACACAGACACTTAGTGAGGGTCAAAGGTCTTTAAATAGGGTGACAATAAATACTGTACAAGGGAGAAGTAAGGGTCCCAATCTGTAGTTTCAGCCTCGTGACTCCAAGGACCTGCGGGGGCAGGGTAAAGAGAGGGGAGCAGGCTCAGGGGAGATGCCCAGGGGGTTACTAGAGGGCAAGGGCTGAGGTCTGGGCACAGGGAAGTACAACAGTGAAGCTGGGAGAAGATTCCGGATAAGGGGGTAAGGGAGCTGGTGCTCCCAAGAAGTGTGGCCACAATGTAAGGGGTCAAGGGCTAGAGTGCCCAAAGACAAGCAGGAGCCAGGGTCCGGGGTGGGAAGCAAGTGCCCAGGGATCACAATGGCTGGCCTGAGGAGAGGTGGCAGCGACCCCCATGGTGGGTGACTAGGGGCTCACGAGTAGCTCTGGTGCTGCTGGCGCCGGCGAGCGGAGCGCATCTTCTCAAAGCGGGCCTCCATCTCCTCCAGCACACGAGGCGTGTACCTCACCACCAGCTTCACGGAGCCCTGGGCCGCCTTCAGCAGCTCCACCGCCTTCTCATGCTGCTCGCCCTCTACGCTCTGCAGGGCAGGCCGGTGCACAGCTGGCTGGGCCTGCCCGCCAGGGAGCAGGCCGCTGGCAAGCCTGGTGCCAGTCCAGGCAGGGGCCAGGGCCTCGTGGCCTCCTCTTGGGAGTCACTCACTGATCCCATTCTGTTCTCTCCTCCCAACAGCCCATTGGTCCCTTCTCAACCTGGTTTCCCTTTCTTGGGCCACACAGCTCTGGCCTGATTCAGGTTGTGTCCTCTCATTTCTGGACTTTTTTATTTTATTTTTTATTTTTTTGTCTTTTTTGAGACAGGGTCTTACTACACAGTTCAAGCTGGCCTTGAGCTCACATTGTAGCTCAGGCTGGTCTCAATTCAAAATGATCCTCCTGCCTCACCCTCCTGAGTGCTAGGATTACAGGTGTGTGCCACCACTCCCAGCTCCTCTTCTGCACTCTTTCCCTGGCCTCCCCACGTTGTCTCCCTCCCAGAGGCCCCCAGAGTATTCCTACAACCCCAGGCAAAGTCATCTCTTCCCTGCACTCAGCCTTCCTGTGGCTTCCTAGGCTGGCAATGAAGCCCTGTAAAAGCGGCTCTAGCCACCTACCAGTTATGTTGCTTTTTACTCTAACTACAGTATTTTTAATTAGCCACATGCCCCAGATCTCCATCAGAATTGAGCCCCATCCTAGAGAAGCACAGAGTTAGCCCTTGTCTAAACCCCTGCATCCAGGAATACTCTTTCTTCATCTGGTTTGCTCGAACTCCTATTCGTTCTTTAACACCCAGCTCAAATGTATCTTCTGCAAAAACTTCCCTCATCTACAATGCACTAGAGCCACATCAGGATCCTCACCATGCACTGTGCTTCTGCCTTATGTCTCTGGGTTAGGACTAGTTCAGTCAGACCAGGTAGAAGACTCCTTGAGTCTCAAGGTGTGAAACCCTACACAGTACAGGTCCGGCCACTGAACAGTAAGTACCCAGTGTCCATCACTATCAGGGTTTGCATAACAGACAATCACCCAGCCCTGCCCACCCCCCAACTCACCACACCATTCACCGACAGCAGCTGGTCCCCACGCTTAAGGCCTCCATGCCGATCAGCTACGCCTCCGGGGATAACTCGGGAGATGTAGATGGGTGAGTTCTGCTCTTTGCCACCCATGATGTTGAAGCCCAGGCCCTCATCTGTCTTGGGCAGCTCCACCACCCTGGGATGTGCATGCCCCTCACTGGCTGTGAAGGCAGCCACTGTGGCCTAGGGAGGAGGAAGTGTGAGGTGGTGAGGGCCCTTCCACAGTGGGCATGCAGGATGGGGCAGGCGAAGGCACAGGGGCAGAGACTGGGTGGGGAAAACAAGCTGATCAAGAGTTTGTTTCTCATGCTCAGGGTCACACTGTGCTGCTCAGTCTTATTTTATGGTTTTGCTAGGTACTGGCGATTAAACTAAGAAACTGTTTTATTTTGAGCCTGGGTTCCCAAGCTGAAGTCAAACTTGAGATCCTCCTGCCTCAGCCTTGAAGAGTACTGGGATTACAGGTTTGTGCCACCACATCTGCTTTTTTTACAAACAGAAACTAAGCCCGGAGGGAACTGAGAGTAACCAGACAGCAACAGAAGCAGCATCTAAGTTCAGTGTAATAAGAGTTCTATAGGACAATCTGCTCTACAGATGTTTACTTTTATCCTCTAGGCAGCACTGAGATAATTTCCATTCACCTATTAAGCGACATTTGTTTCAGTGCAGTTATTTAAAGGAAGTTATAAAGACTTAAGAGTTTTTAAAGTTCTGGAGGACCTAGGACTGCCTAGGCTGGGAGGGCGGGGCGCCTACCTTGGCCGTGGCATGAGCCCGGATCTCTGCGCTGCCTGTGATATCCAGCGTGTCATAGAGCTGCTCATACACCTGCGGAGGACGCACCAGTGTCTTAGAGTCGCCACTTTCCTCCTGTCTTAGATATATTCGCCCCTGTGGTCTGCTCGCGTCACCCAAGGGTTGGCCCCGCCCCGCCCCGCCTCCGCGGACTACAACTCCCACAGAGCCCCGGGGTGGGATGCAGCGCGGCCGCCCGCGCAGGGGGCTCGGGCGCTGCCGGGAGGCGTAGTCCAGGCTCACCTCGCGGATGGCGGAGCAGAAGCGACTCTGCAGAACCCGCTGGAGAGCCTGCAGCTTCTGCGGCGGCAGCTCCCCGCTACGCTGGAGCCGCTCGAGAAGCTCCACGGCTCGGGACACGTCTGCACGGCGAAGGCGGAGACGACACCACGGCGCGGAGGCCACGGAGAGAGGCGAGAGATAGAGTCAGGGTGGAGGCGACGGAGTTGAGGACAGCAGAACACCGCCGCCCGTCCCGCTGCATTCAGATGGCCAAGAGGTCTGCACCAGTGCGCGTCCGTCCCGGCCCGGGACGCCACACAGAGGACCCGCCCCGCCCACCCTGCCGGTCCGTCCGCCCACTGCGCTGGCGGGGCTAGGCTGGCGGGGCCGCCTGGAGTCCAGACGGTGGCTGGGTGCGGCGGGGCCCGCTTACCCCGCTCCAGTCCCAGCGGCTCGACCAGCGCAGCCATGTCGGCGCCGCCGCCGCCAGCTGCCCGCCTGCCCCGGCGCCGGCGAGGGGGTGGTGCTGCGCCAGGCCCCGCCCCGGGCGGCGGGCGCCCCCTGCGGAGGCCCGGCTAGCTCCTGGCGCAGCAGCAGTCTGTGAGGTCCGGCGTGTACCACCGCGTCTGGTGCAGCTACGGCGCTTGGGCCCGCTTCTTCCGTCCCACTCCGTCCTGTCCACCCCTTCCCAATTCCACACTCAACAAGCCCCAAGCAGCAAGATTAGTAAGGTGAGCAAGATGAATAGGTTTCCGGTCAAGGGGGTGACACTACTGGCGACGTCGTGCTGGAAGTTTGAGAGTGGAGCCCTGCGTAGTGGAGCACGCCTGAATGGCCGCGAGTTTGAGGCTAGTGCAGGATACATAGTGAGGTCATGGACAACCTGAATGATTTAAGAGATCCTATCTTTAAAAAAAAAAAAAAAAGGGCCGGCGGTATAGCTCAGCGGACTAAGCGCTTGCTTAGGTAAGCGCAGGGACCAGTGTTCGATCCTTGGTTCCCCCAGCCGCGTCGGCCCCGCCTTCGGGTGCGCTGAGCCGGCGATGCAATCCGGGCGCGGTGGCGCGCGCCTGTAAT
>PVKA01042493.1:0-17389 GCA_004027165.1 Ctenomys sociabilis | reverse complement strand
CATTGTGCTGCTATAAACATAGGTACACATATATCTCTATGATACAATGTATCCAAATCCTTTGGGAAAATTCCCAGTAGGGGGATAGCTGGCTTGAATGGGATTTCTAGTCCTATTCTTTTGAGGAGTCTCCATACTGACCTCCACAATGGTTGTACTAGTCTACATTCCCACCAGCAGTGGAGAAGTGTTCCCTTTAACTCCAATATTTTCCTGATTTACCGCTTTTGTTAATTGCTTCTTCCAAGCAGAACCCCATATGGCTCTGTAGGTGCAGTAGCATGGCTGCCACACTCCCTTGGGGCTCACCAAAGACAGTGGTGGTCACTCGGAGAGATTCCGGGTACTGAGAGACAGCGCTGTTCCCCACTGCCCCACCCACTCCTTCCCAGACCCTGCTGGATGAGGGACAGGAACCCTGGCCCGGGGCGCACTTGTCTGCAGCTGTCACCCTGCTTGCTCTTCACTAGCAGTCTGGGCTGTGTTCAGTTCAACTGTGACTCCCTGCTAAGAGAGCTTTTCTAAAGCTCTTCAGGCCCGGTCCCCATATTAGAAGTTGAGAGAAAAGGAATAGGCAAGGTGCAGGAAGGTAAAAGAGCCTGGGAAGGTAGCAGGGGAGCCCCGTGCTCCGAGCAGGCAGAAGGAGTGCAGCGCTGGAGCTCAGGCCGACTCTGCAGGACCATCTGCAGAGGATTTTAGTTTTGGGGTGGTGTTACCACACTACGTTGCGGGAGTCAGTGAGAAGACAGTGTTTACATCACAGTCATGGAACCTGCACTGAAGGGTCCCATGACTGCTTTTCTGCTGTGTGTCTCTAGTAAATAACAAAGGATGTTTTAGACCCGTGATGGCGAACCTTTTAGAGCTTTCAACGATAACAGCTCACAGTGTCATGTGTGCCCCAGGTTCGCCACCACTGCTTTATACTTTTTTCCATGCATGATTGGTCTTAAACTGGGGTTGGCCTTTTATGTATGTTTTAGAGGACTGTTATAATGCTTGATTTGTTAAAGTAAACTTTTTGTTCAGCTATTTAATAACCTTATGAACAATTAATTCAGCCTTGCAAGTAAGTACTGTACTGAGACAGCACTTCTAATCACCCTACCTTTATTCCAGGTTAAGTGTGTATACATAAGCCAGAACTGACAAACAAAGGATTATTTACATTTCACACTTTATGGTCCATTTTTAAACATGTTACCTGCAGGGCTGATGACTTTCATTTTGTTTTGTTCTGTTTTTGTTTTGTTTTGTGGCAGGATCTTGCTGTACAGTTCAGGCTGGCCTTGGGCTCACTTTGTATTCCAGGCTGGTCTCAAACTCACACGAATCCCCCTACCCCAGTCTCCCAAGTACTGGGATTGCAGGTGTGCGCCAGTGGTCTGATGGCTTTCTGATCTTCTGGTGTGCATTACAAGAAACTTAGAAAGGACAGATTTTAGGGGAGAACTTTTTTATTTGGTTGGCCCCTCTGCTTCCACCTGTATTTCTCTTAGTTAAGGGAGAGTTAACCATGTGATAATTCAGTCAGTGGGAGCTTATTTTTAGTTACTCAGTGAAGTTAATTTTTAATTTGTATGTTTAACTTACAGAGTAGGTTGGTAATAACAGCTGAACTGTGTCACACTGTTGCTTCAAATTGAAGTTTATATCACAAACATGCGGAGTCCCAGCTCCCAGGCTGTCTGGAGCCCAGAGGGCCGAGTACAGAGCCACCCCACATGCCCTGATCTGATATGCACCAGGCGCTGGGCTTTGGGGGCATAGATCTGGAAGTGATGTTTACTCTGCTTTGCACCGCAGAAGGACAAGCCTGGAGACATGGCTTAGACGACCTTCCTCCATTCATGCTGTACCACTGCTCTTCACTCCCTGGGCTGGCAGGCGGCCGTGTGTGCAGGAGCCTTCCCTCACCCTCCTGCTTTCTCCTCCTGCCCTTCCCTATAAGGCTCCTTCTATACTCCACTTGGCCAGCAGAGCCTGGGCTGAGGCTTTGAGTTGTGAGGCAACTTGCCCTGTGCACTCGCCATTGGAGCTGCACTGACCCAGGCCTCACAGGTGGGACCCAGGGTTTCTGAGACCCCATCTTGAGACCCTGCAGGTGGCTGTCACAGCTGCGAGGCATCCGGAACGGCCAGCCACTGGGTACTGTGGAAGTTGGCTCACCATAGCCGTGAGGCTGTGATACATCTGCAAGTATTAGAAACCTTCAGAATTGAAGTTCTTATTTGAAATTGCATTTTGGTTGACTTGTTTTGAGAGATGATTCTAAAACTGACCTAGAGACTCATTCAATAGACGTCTCAGACTTACATTAAGTAACTGCCAGTAGATCAAGTCATGGATGTGTGGGCTTCAGGGCTTTCCAGAGGCTGCCAGATGGTCAAGTGTTTTTGAGTGTGCCCTTTTATTAAATGCTTGTGTAAGTTCTGTAATTCGGTACAGAGAAGTCTGACCTTGTAATGTACATTTTTATATGTAAAAAGTCTTTTAAGTAGCTTTATCCTTATTTAAATAAAGCTGAGTAAAATAAAATAAAGAACCAGGTGGTCTGTAGATGCTGGGGGCTCAGAGGCCTGAATCTGGTGGAGGCAGAGTGAAGCACATTGAACAGAGACATCCAAGCTCCAGGCTGCTCTCCAGCCTGCTATGGATATTGGTGATCTTAGTCTGTTCTGGTATGGATGATACAGGCTGGTGAGACTTTTACAGACAAAAAGATTGTACACAGCCTGTGTGGTGCTTCACTTGGTGAGAGGTGGAAAGGGGAGTGGGAGTAAACACAGCAAACTTCCTACAGCTTGGTTTGTCTTTAGGTTCTAAATTAGTCTGATTCTTACAGTGTTTTATTCCCTACACATGATGATCAGCTTTATTTTCCAATTGTTTCCACAGGATCCAATGTGGCTCAGAAAGACTCAAGTCCAGACAACCAAGTCCAGGCCAGAGTGGGAAATAGCTACCCTGGACTGTGCCTAGGAGTCAAGCTTGAGCTTGTGTGCCCTTTACTTGTTGTACAAGCAACTCCCAGTAGACTAATGATTTTTATTATTAAACAGAATTCCTTTGCTCAGAATACAAAGATTGGTCAGTATTCTGTCAACTTCCAGAAAGAGGCTAAGTCCATTACTCTTGTCATTTCTGACTCACAACCTGAAGATTCTGCAAAGCACCTCTGTGCTCTCTGGGAGCTCACTGTGTTTGAAGTGATAGTAAGAGCTGAACAAAACCTCAGGTGGCTCTGTAAGTGGAAGGGCCACAGACAGGAACCTGTCTGTGCTCTAGGTCAGGGTAAATTCTGAATAAAAGCTGCTTCTGTTTCATTTGTAAACTGGGGTCAGGTGCAGGGTTTTTCCATTTGTGTATTCTTCCTTGAATTTTTTATTTTGGAAGTTGTTATGGTTTGTGTCTAGTTGTCCCCCCAAAGCCTCATGTAGTCATAGGGTAGGGACTTCTGGAGTTTGTGGTTAACTCAAGATCCACTGGGATTATGTATCATTCAAGGCCTGAATAATAAATCTTAGTACTGCTGGGATTATGGGTGTGAGTACTACACCCCAGCCTGAGGCAAACAGCCTGAATGGCATATAAGAGACAGAGAGACAGACCTTCTTTAGCGATTGTTTTCTGTTATCATTGTTGCTGTTCAGCTGCCATGAACTGCTGCTCTCTGCCATTTGCTCCTCTGCCTTGGAGCCAACTGAATAAGGACTGAAACCTCCAGTAACTGTGGGCTAAATAAATTTTTCTTTCCTTCATTTTTGGTGTTGGGTATTTGTCCCAGCAACAAGAGAAGAGTAACTAAGACAGAATTGGATCATACAGAATAGACATAAATTTATAAAACTTATAGGTGTAATATTGAAAATTCACCCCATAATACCTTAAAGAGTAACTTTAACTGCAAGAGGCCCACAGCACAGAACTGGGAGTGATGATGTGGAACAGCAGTGGAAGGCATTTCCCAGCCATTTGTTTCAGCTTCATGTCGGGTAGATCATGAAAGGAGAACCACTAAGGACGATGTGGAATAGGAGATTGATTATAGCGATGAGGCTCTTGTCACTGCTGAGCTAGGGGAGGAGCCTCTGGAAATTCTTTGTCTTTCCATCTTGTACTGAACTTGACTTGGGTGTAGGTCACCTAGGATCACTTTTGGTAAGGACAGCTGGGTGAAGACACTCGTATGGCTACATACAGATTTGTGGAGACACAGTGGGACACAGGTGGACACCTGGCATTCACAGGAACAAGTGAGATCTTGTTTCTCTATCACCTCTTTTACCTCAGTGTGCAATGGCAAGCAGAAAAAGCAAAAGAATAGCAAGTATTTGGAAGCAGATTTACTTTATATCCACAGGCAATGATTGGGATCATTCCCACAATATCAGACTGTGGTCTGTGGTGCTCAAGGGCTGACATGAGATTAGCAAACAGGAAATCCAGAGGCAGAAGGGCTTGTCAAATGGGGACTGGGTTATGCAAGGTGCATCATAATGACCAGCTACACATCACAGTGAGCAGCTGTTCCTAAGAGGCAGCACCAACTGGGACTGGAACAGGAACTTTCACATGGGCAACTGAGAGATCGAAGTGTCCTAGCTGGGGGAGGCATTTTCTATTTATTTCCCTCCTCATTTAGTGACCCAGGCAAATTTTTGCTGGGCGTATTACATTTGGCCTTCTGAGATGAGGCCCAGTGAGAAGCAGTGACACTAGGGTTGTTAGTGGCCCTGAGGTGGGCCCTGGCCATGGTCTCCAAGACTGTCCTATTACAGAGATTTTAGTTTCTCTGAAATTTCTTTAGGAGAAGTCCAGTGTGCCTGGGACACTCATCAAATCTTGGTCAAGTGTTTGATTCATTATGCTGTTCCCTCAGAATGATTGTCCACAGAGATTAAGACAAAAGCCACAGCCAGCATAGCACATGGAAGCAAAGACTGCGGCAAGCAACCTGAACAGGCACCAGTGTCGAAGGGAACAGGAATGGAGCAGTCCTGTGAATGATGGCCTTGGGATTTGGCCATATGTGGACTGGTCAGCATCTAGATAGACCAGAGCAGGGCTTGGAATTCCTGCCTCTTCAGAGTGAGCCTCACAGAAGCTGTCCAGGAAGATGTTCCAGGGGATATAAGGCTGGATTTCTGAAATTGTAGAGACAAGGGCTGGGCAGTTAGCTCAGTGGCATAAGTGTCCACCTGCAGTTGTAGAGGCAGTTCACATATACCTATATATTAAGTGCAGGAAGAAAATCTGTAGATGGAGCTGGGCTTTTAGCTGGTTACACACTGTGTAATTTTTATTTAATCTAGTTTTTTAACTATCTCACACATACATCATAAAGATGTTCAACACAAACTATACTTCTCCAGCCTACAGTGCCTCTTTTCTCAGTACACAGAAGAGAAAGTAAAACAAGGAAATCAAATCTACTGTCACTTGGTAGCAGGAGCTGTGCCACCAGAGGGCAGGGTATGAATGTTCTCTTGCTCTTACCATTTGTCTCTTTTTTGTTTTCTAGTAGTGTGAAAGGTTACCTCGAAATTTTGAATTACATTCATATCTCATTGGAGTAGATTTCTCTGGATTGAAATGCTTAGAATCGAACAAAACACAGTGCCCAGGGAAGAGATCAGAATTACCAAGGACACAGAAAGCAGAAGATCAGGGAAGATCTAGGGACCTCAGCACAACTGTGTGGTTTCATTTGTGGACTTGGAAGTTTACAATGAACAGAAGAAGAATCTGAGGATCAATTTCCACCAAATAGCTCAATTATGCCCTTTTGGGTTTCTTTATAAATACATTTTTCGAATTTAGAGTTTTGATTTTAACTCCTTAAACAGATGCAATTTCATCATAAACAGGAATAAAATCTTAATTTCTTAATATCCAAGCAATAAAGTTATTTTTGTTTTACACAACACTTATACTATTATCCATTTGGGCATTTTTCTTGTTGGAGTAGCCTTTTGGGTAAAGTTTTCTCTTCCTAACTCTAAAATAAGAATTACAACCTTGCTCCAAACTATGCACATGCCTTGACAGTAAAAGTATGATTGAATTTTAGAATTAAGAAGGTCAAAGATTTTCCCTCTGAGAGTTCACAATAAAATGAAGCTCAGTGTTGCCTTGTAAAAATATGCCTTAGTTGCTGCTGCTGCTGCTCCTCCTCCTACACACAACTGGAGAGATTTTAGAACTAGGAGTCCTGTTCCATCTCACCTTTCTTGGCAAAGGAGATAAGATTTTCTTAGTTTTCTCTTTAAGGAAGCTAAGGAATGCTCAACATGTTTCAAATTAGTATCAGATTAGAATCAAGAAAGCAATCAAAACACAGAATTCATAATATTTGCTTTTACATAAACTTAGTTTTTAATCACATATTATTTTACTAAACTTGGAGATGTCTATTACTTATCCTTCAGTGCTTCCTTAAATGTTATATTATGCTTTATTTTTTTATCAGATATCGTTATTTGTCAATTTAGTAACGGGAAAAGACAAATGTTTAGGAAGGCACAGGCCGTCCTACCTAGGTATCACAGCACGGCCAAACTTCACCCATTTGAACCCCACTTCAGAGGCAGCTGCCACTACCACTGAGGAGCCCTGCACCCGGACAGTCAGGAGATGGAGCCGCCCTTTTAACAAGTGACAAACCTTGTCCCCAGGCTGCTGAGGGTGCTCCTGGCCTACATCTCCTTAGGTACAATTAACTCCAGTCCAGGTCACAGGTTGCTTCTCATCTCTCAGGAGAGTTGATCCAAATATTTAGGAGCTCTTTGCTGTACCACCCTATGGTCTGTTACTTAAGCCTATAGCAAAAATGGGAATTATTTTAGAGAATTTTTTGTACATTCTCTCCTAGTAGTCTATTTGCCTTTTGGCTACTTATATCAATTCATCCACTGAAACATCGAAGCCAGTGGAATCTGCCCTCTGCATGACACACAATGAAGTAGCAGCATAGAAACACCAGGTTCCAGTTTCCATAGTGGTCACATGATAATGGGACAACTTTAGCCCATGCGATATAATAGCAATATTTTTTGTGCAGCTAATAGGAATGAATATCTCAGCCTTTTATAATCTACTACATAAAATTCCAAGTCAATTTTAAAGAAATAACTTTAGAAAAATAGACTTAATAATTTCTGAAAGATTTTACTTTTGTCATTTAATTTTGAAGTAGTTCTACTACTTGTAAAATTTAAGTAGGTCACAAAACTGAGTAAAGAACAAGGAAGAGATTCTGTCCTTGTCTTGGATATGAATTGTCTAACCCACACCAAAAGACCTGTACTGAAAAGGATAAATATTCGCTAAACTTGTGTTCAGTGAGTAGGTGAGGAGAAGACTCCACAGATCATCAATTCCACTCTAAACTCCAGAAGTACTTTACTGAGGAATCTAAGTGCACACCAGCTGGCTCAGGCTGCACTTCCTCAGTGCCAAACCGCAGCCCTCGCTGCCATCCCAGTCCTCTCTCGAGGCACTGCCTGACCTATCAGAGAGGACAAGGAGCCCGAACAACGCTCTGCTCACAGGTGCTCAGATCTCACAGGCAGAAGCCTGAGAAACCCCACTTCCTGCTCAGGAGTCACAGAAGAACCCAGGAAGTAGATAAATACAGGGCACTTTTAGACCCTCACCTCGAAGCCTGAGGCACAACACAGTAACTGTGCACAAGGACACGGCCACATGCTGCTCTCTGGCCTGCTGTGGGCGTCGGTGGCCTTCATCCACTCTGGTATGGATGATGTGAATACGGTCGGGCGTGCTGAGGATGAAGCGACTGCGCACAGGCATATGGCGCTTCATATGGGGAGGAGAGAAAAGGGGGCGGGAGAAAGGAAAACAAGCTACGACCTGATCTGCTTGTGTTTGGTCCTAAATTATTCTCATAACTACTTTTATCATCTAATTTTGAAGATATTTTATTCATTGTAAAATCTAAACAGGTCGTAGCACTGAGCAAACAGGTGGAATGGATCCTATCATTGTCTTGGATTTGGTTTGTCTTTCAGAGTCAAAGATCTGCTTGCAAAGTATAAATATTTGATTTTGCTGTTATTCAGTACACCAGAGGATCAGCACAGGTTTCTGTTTGTTCCTTTAGGACCCACTGTCGCCCAGAAAGTGACTCAAGTTCAGCCAAACGCATCTGGGACAGAAGGGGAAGGAGTCACGCTTCACTGTGAATATGAGAAAAAATGGGAAACAGAATACCTTTTCTGGTACAAGCAGCTTCCCGGCGGAGAGATGACTTTCCTCATTTGGACTGACTCTGGTCAGACTAAAAGAACTGGGCGCTACTCCGTCAATTTCCCAAAAGCTAAGTCCATGAGTTTCAGCATCTCTGGTTTACAGATGGAAGATGCAGCAAAATATTTCTGTGCTATCAGGGAACGCACGGTGCTTGCAACAACAGTAAAGGCTGAACAAAAACTCAGGAGCTCCACACCAACAGGCCCTGCTGCAGAACCCAGCTGAGACTCGCACCTGCAGATCCCAGACCAGAACAGAGCACTGTGGTTTCTTAATCTATGATCTGCATTAGAAGATTCCATTCTATATAAAACTTTCTTCTATGTCATTCAGAAACTGATGACAGGCACAAGTTTGTGGTCTATTCTGTTACAAATTTTTTAGTAGTTCATAGATGACAGAGAACATGAATGAAGTCACCTGACATTGATAATGAGCCCAATAAAAGCTTGAAATACTAATTTCACTTGAAGGTGTTCACTGTGCACGTCTAGATGTACTTATAGGGAAACATTGGAAATCACCTTCTTGACTCTTCCTTCAGGCTTTGTGTCAGGTGCAGTCACAGAAGGAAGAGCAGTGAGGGCAACGGTGAGGCGACCCTCTGCATCTGCTTGATCTGGAAAGAAGGTTTCTGCAGCACCCAGGCCCACGGATGGCAGACTGGACTCACATTGGGGAGAGACTTGGAGGAGGATCCTGACAACAGCTAAAATGATTCTAAAAGGACAAACAAAAACTTGTCTGTTCCTCATCTCTACTCCTTGGAACTTATTTCCTAAGCGACCTTCAGGAAAATCAGTGTCATCTGCCATCACGCTACATGCATACTTGCCCCAAGCCCAAAGGAAACTGAAGGAGATGCAGGGAGAGGAGCAGCAGTGTGTCAGCGTGAGTTGAGCTCGCGCATCAGCAGCATGTGCGAGCTGCCGCTACGCCCAGGGTGCTGCACCACAGAGCTCATAAGAAAGAGCTGTTGTGTCCCATCAGCCTTCAGCCTGTTGTACACCATTCTGTGGCCGATACTTAAATCACAGGAAAGGAACGCATGTGAAACCTATTTCCAGAGAATTAAGTTGAAACAGTTGAAAGGTATTTTATATTCAAAAATAACACCTGGCATAGTCATGCATCCTGCTGATCTAACACCACTATTCCTTGCCCTGCCGAAGGCACACCAGCAGTCTCCCCCAAAGAACACACAAGTAAGTCCTTGTGCCCCTTGTACCCGTTTGTGGGTGGTGTTCATGGCTTCCTCTAGCTTAGACGAAAGGTTCCACAGATATTTTGTAACTTAAATACTGACCTACAAAACAAACCTCCATTAGTACATCTTGAGTCACTATATGCAGGCAAATGGGAGGAGCCTAAACCCTGTTTATTTCATATGTAAATATATTTACATCAAAATGGGCAGGAACTTTTATATCTCTTGTAGTCCTTGTTTCCACAGGAGGTCTCACGATTGCAGTTAGTTTCTTACACCTCCCCATTTCATCACCTTCTGCCGTCAGTGAGCACCTTCCCCCGCGGATGCACTTGACTTTGTACGCAGCAAGCTCCTCAGTCAGGAGCGCCGCTGTGCCGAGTGCCGTGGGGTTAAACGAGTCCTGCGCAGCCTTTTGGCAGGAGAGATGCAGGCAGGCAACTGAGTGGAGACTCTTCCTTGAACATATTTATACAAGAAACAATGACAAAAATCAGATAAAGTTCTGTGGTCTTATTCCAAATAAGCACTGTTTTAAGAAAAATTTGAAATAAAGCATAGGTTGTCATTAGAAGTAATAGACCTCAGGAAGGGAAACTAGTTTTAAAAATATTTCAATAACACTGAATAAAACTTTCAAGCAGGCCGGCGAGACGGCTCAGCGGAATAAGCTCCTGCTTTGGCAAGTGCAGGAATCAGTGCCTTTTTTTAACCCCCTTGTTTTTAGTAAATAAGTTCCATTTTGTTTTGTCCCAAAGGTATATAAATATTTTGCAATGTTTTCCTCACTTTTTGATTACAAGATAGCCTGTTCAGCGTTGCTCAGTTCTGTCAACACCGCCCATAGAATTACTATAATCATGGGCCACTATGAAAGTTCTTCTAAACTTTCAGTTTTTCTTTCAAGTTTTATCATCTCTGTTTCATGAATAACGGAAATGAGGAGGCACCTTTTGTCTTTTCATTTCTTGACACAGACCTTTCCTCTCTGAATCGCTAACATTTCATGTTGCTAGAACACTCTGACCGTCTCTGTGTCAGGACTTCTTCCCGGTCTTCCCTCCTTCGCTGTACCACCATCCTGTCTGCGTGGTCCAGCGCTGCGCTTCCTCTTCCTTTTCCCATCCACATTTTGTGACTTTGGCGCTGGCTTCCTTGCTGCCCTCTAGTGTTCGCAGGTGAAATAGTTTGTGTCTGAAGTTCATTCGCATCAGAAACTGCATCGCTGCACCAAACCAGCAAATTTCTTGTTGCAGGAATCACATGGAAAGATTCAGGCCTGGCTGGCTGCTGATCTATTGCCTCAGCAAGATGTGGAGGCGACTGGCCTCAAAATGAAAGGACGGTACGTGGCTGCAGGGTGTTTGTGCAACAAAACTTCACATTGTTACACAAGTTGGCAGCTTTTGCTCTGCTAAGTGAAATTTTATTTGTTGTCCTATTCTTTAATGTGTGGTGGAAATACCCTGAGAGTGGGAGCAAGAGTCACTGGTAGTGAAAAATAAGTCACTGTATGGAAGACATACGTGACATATGCTTTCCATGGCGTACTGCAATTCTCGATCTTTTAACACATCATAGTCTATTGATGCATCGAAAGTAAGAAACATGATAGACCGTGGACACCTAGGATAATTAATAAAACCTGCTGTGTTCTAGATGTTACAAGATTAACCTCTGAGAAATGTTGTGAGCTTCATCTTAAGGGGTTTGTTGTTTATGCATTTTACCACAGGGTCTACAGGTTTCACTACACAGTACATCGTAGTGATCCTCCTCTTTTCAGCCCCCCAAGCCCTGGGATTACAGGAGGCACCAGCACTCCCACTCAGTCATTCTCTCAACACTCCCCATGGGCAGGCCGGCACAGCACACTGGGGAGCTGTTAGCTGTCTGGGAAACCCCGTGTGCTTCATCTTATAGAGTTTCCCATACAATTTCATATCTTGCTTTCCAATCCATGAAGGTGCTGCATGTCATGAAGAGGCTTTGATTGAGCACTTGAGACAGGAAAGCTGTTCTACTAGATGCCATGCATGTGTGTTCTCACTTAATTCTTGGGGAAGTTCATCAAGATTGGTAACATATTTGTTATGTAGCAAAGATCTTGATATTATAAAGGCAGCTTGGATTTCTAGACCATACCACTCATTTATTGGATGACATTGGATGGATTATTTAATACTGTTCTGCTCACTAAACTTATTTCTGAATGTTAGTATTGAGAGTGTGTAGCAAAATGGTTTCATAAGAAGTAAATGAAATGGAGCCTGTGAACACCAGTGTGGACAGACAACACCATGTTAGCTTAAAGAAAAGGAAATTGAATATGTTTGAAATTAAATTCTTTCCTCAGTGTTATGAAGTAAGTACGGAGGTTGAGATGTGCTTCTATACCTTATGTGGAAAACAAGGTCCATTCTCTTTTGGCACCAGGAATTTAACTCAGGACTTGAGCTTGCCAGGCAGGTGCTATGCCACTGAGCAATGTCCCACCCGAGAACAAAGTCATTTTGAGAATAAAGTATGAGTGTAACCTTATTAAATCACATGCATGTGCTCACTGACCTAAGTCACCAATGGGCACTTCAATCACAATCCATTGTTCGTCATCCACCTAGTAGAATTTCTACAAGGAAAAGTTAGGTTTCTATAAATTCAAGTAATGTCCTTTTTATCCTAAAATTCATCTCAGTTACTTTTCTTTCATTGCTGGGACAAAAATACCTGACAACCAAAATGAAAGAAAAACAAAAAAAAAGGTTTATTTGGCTTACAGTTTGTGGAGGTTTCAGTCCATACTTGGCTGGCTTTGGTTGCACATGGCAGAGTGCAGCAGTTCATGCCAGCAGAAGACAGCAGAATACCAAGAGCAGCAGGCCAGGAGCAGCGGCAACAATGGCAGCTGTGAGCAAGTCTGTCTCCCTTATGTTGCACTCAGGCTGCCCGCCCTGGGCCGGGTGCAGCACTCACACCCATCATCCCAGCAGCTCTGACACCCATAATCCCAGCACTGGATCATGATTAATCACAAAGTCTAGAAGTTCACCCCATGACATGAGGCTTTTCAGAGACAAGTAGACACAAACCATAAAAAAATTAGTCTTAGTTGTTGAAAATTGTAAACTCTAGGAAAGCAATAAGAAGAAAATAAAACTTTTTTTCACTAAAATGTGCAGAAAATTATTAGAATTCTTTAGTGCATTCCCCCAATATATTTTTGTTTAATTGCATAAGGAAAGCATAATTTACTGAGATGTAAGTACAGTAAGTATTGGGTATCTATACTGTCTTTTTTCATTTCTATGTATTGTAGGTGTTTTATGCCAGTCATTTTTTCTAACACTTTTGTCTTATAAATATTGTTTTTTTGAAAACTAGATCAAAGTGTACGCATTGCTGGCAAAGAGGGGAGTCTGACGACTGGGAAATTTGAATACCACAGTAGCATGGAGTGTGACCTCATGGAGCCTGACATCTTGGAGTCGCTGGAAGATCTAGATTATAAGGGTCCATTGTTGGAGGATGGTGCCCTGTCTTAAGCAGTCTGTGCTGGAGCCAGTTCCCCTGTGTTTGCCAAACTCTGTGCTTGGATGGTATCAGAATTAAGAGTGCTCTGTAAGCTAGAAGAAAATGTGCAAGCAACTAACAGTCCAAGTGAAGCTGAAGAATTCCAGCTTGAGGTGAGTGGGTTGCTAGGGGAGATGAACTGTCCATATCTTTCACTGACATCTGGGGATGTGACCTAGTGCCTGCTCGTGCAGAAGAACTGCCTCCTCTTGCTCACATACCTCATCTCAGAACTAGAAGTTGCCAAAATGCTCTGTGTGAATGCTCCTCCAAAAAAAGCTCAAGAAGGAGGCAGTAGTGAGGTCTTTCAAGAGTTGAAAGGCATATGTTTTGCTCTAGGAATGTCCAGACTTCAAGCCAATATAACTATGTTCCAATTCTTTAGCAGGATTGAAAAAAAAAAAAATTAAAGGAAACATTAGCGCAAGTTCACCCAATCATGTGGGAAAGCCTTTATTGAAGAAATCAATGGGACCAGCCCACTGGGAAAAGATAGAAGCAAGCCATAGACAACGAATATGAAGTCTAGAGAAAGCTGCTAATAAAACGTTTGGATGTCACCATACAGTCATTTGGCTGGTCTGACAGAGCTAAGAGTCAGACAAAAAAGTTAGCCAAGGTCTACCAGCCAAGGCATTCAATCTTGTCTCCCAAAAGTACTATTTCTGTTGCTCATCTCTTGGCTGCAAGACAAGACTTATCAAAGATCTTGAGGACAAGCAGTGGTTCTATGAGAGAAAAGACAGCCTGTGCCATCAATAAGGTGTTGATGGGCAGGGTGCCTGACAGAGGCGGTAGACCTAATGAAATTGAACCTCCACCCCCAGAGATGCCACCATGGCAGAAAAGGCAAGATGGGCCCCAGCAGCAAGCAGGAGGCCAAGGAGGAGGGAGAGGTAGCTATGAACATTCCTCATATGGAGGATGAGGAGGTCATGAGCAAGGAGGAGGGAGAGGCAGACGTGGTGGCTATGATCACGGTGGCCGAGGGGGAGGAAGAGGAAATAAGCATCAAGGAGGCTGGACAGATGGAGGGAGTGGAGGAGGAGGTGGCCACCAAGAGGGTGGTTAACCTGATGCAGGTTTTCAGCCAGGTGGCTATCATGGTGGCCACAGTGGTGGCTATCAAGGCAGTGGTTATGGTGGCTTCCAAACATCTTCATATGCAGGGAGCGAATACCAGGGTGGTGGATACCAGCAAGACAATAGATACCAAGATGGCGGGCATCATGGTGATCGGGGTGGTGGTCGTGGTGGGAGAGGTGGCCGCGGAGGCTGGGGTGGACGTGGAGGCCAGGGAGGAGGGTGGGGTGGAAGGGGAGGCCAGCCTTACCACCAGGGGGTGTCATTTTGAACAGCATTTCCAGCATGGAGGCTATCAGAATAATCATTCTGGATTTGGACAGGGAAGACGTTATACTAGTTGAGTCTACAGAACTTCACATTTTGCTAGAGCTCAAGTAATAGAAGCTTTGTTTCAGAATCCTGAATCCAGCATCACTTTGAATTTATGTATGACCACAGGTGGCAGATAGACTGCTGCTTGGCATAAGCATCTGCAGGTCTCCATCATTTGTTTTTTTTACGGAATTACAAGATGCAGTTTATTTGAAAAGTACATACTACATCTCTACTTTATATGAAAAAATTAAAAGGTAATTAAAATTGCCTTTAATTGACCAGTAGACTAATTCCACAGTCAGAACTTGCACATTTTTTTGAACAGTTTACTTGAATAAAGTAGTTTGAAAATGAGGATTCACCTAGACTTTTTTAGATTTATTACTGGGAGACACTCCTCATGTTAACAACCCATTTATATATTTTACATAAAGTGCTTGAAGGCCTGTTTTCTGAGCACAGTGCAGCCCTAGGTTGGCATTTTATTCAAAGAGGCTGTGCCACTTTGCTTTATGATAGGTTGGTTAGGTCAGTTCCTATTAAATGAGCTCTTGGGCAGATAGTACAGTCAGTAGCCTTATTCGGTTGAAATACTGTACCATATGCTCAACTCTAAAAACCTTCAACACAGCCAAAATAAGACTAAAAGCAAACTAAATTGTGAACCTATAATATACATAGGCATTTAGTTAAGTATAGCAACTCAAACTGACCTGCATCCATCCAAAACAAGTTCTTCCTTCAATATTATTTTTACTTGAAATCTGCCAGAAGAAATAGCAAGCTCAAATTTGTTTTATGCACGAGTTAATACCACTGGCTCAGCAAATGCAAGTTGGTTTGCTTTAGGCAGGAGATGATTTTTTTAATCGAAGAAATGCACTACAGATTAAGATAGAGTTTTGCTTAATGCGGGAGGCCCTTTATTATTGCTGCAGAAAACAAAAGCCTGGCTGAGCTGATGTTTTACATTCTCCTTTACCGAAATCTCTGTGACATGATGCTTCTTGCTGGGTTTTTGTATACACAAACATTGTCAAGCTGTGAACAAAAATGGCTGGGAGTGTGCTTTGTATGAAAGGTTAGCAATAAAGTATCCATACATTCCAAAAAAAAAAGAAAAGAAAACTAGATCATACAACTTTGGTGGCATGACAGAGTGTCTGGAGGCCTCAGCAAGAGGTTTTCCCTTCATCTCTCACCTAAGAGCAACACAGCCCCATTAGATTGGGGATGGCCTTTATCCTATAGTCTTAGATGTTAATTTGAAAATAAGACACTAATCCAACATTTATAGAAATTTATGATGCAATTTTTTTTTCTCTTGAAAAAAATTCCAATTTCCATTTTAACAAAGACATACTGGACAAGTGACCAACTAGTACCCCTCCAAAGCACCCCATGAGGAGCCTCCTGAAGCCCCATGGTCTGATATTGCTTTGTGGCAACAGTGCAGGTCACCTGGCCCAGAAGAGGACCTCTGGATCAGGGTGGGCAGGAAAGCTATGCTGTGCTGTGAGCAATACAGGACAGAGAGGAGTTCTTTGAGCACACATAATAATGGGACTGTGGCAGGGCTAGGGTAGGCTGCTACCGAGGAGCACAGGATTTATTATTGTTAGCCTTTTAGTCACTTACTGGCAATCTGACCTTATAGCTAGCTAGCTTTCTAGTACCTTGTGTTTAACTTTGTTGGGGAAACCATGGATTGGTCAGTGGGTTTCACATCAGGATGAGATTGAGGACAATGGGACAATCAAAATGTGAGTAAACACAGTGTAGATTTGTGTTTGATTCAGATATCAATTTCAATTTTCAATTTTCAAATATCATTACAGGTCTTATAACAAATTAAGGTACTAAAGTTGGAAATTTTCAGTGCTTTACCTCTTACGAATTTGTTTATCCTTTACTAGGTAGTAGCACTTGTTACTGAAATCATGAGGAAGGACAACATAATGATTAGGAAGGGACAAATTCCATAAACTAGACATCAGTGCCACTTTCTGGAAGAGTAACATCTTATCCTTGTTAAATTTTCACACAAAATAACAGGGCAGGAAGATTGAACCGCCATTCCCTGGGCAGGAGTGGAAGATGCCCAGGGGACACTGCCCATCCCATGCCTTAGATGCCAGTCAGTAAAAACAATAATAATGATGCTGATGATGATGATGAAAATGATGATGATGGTGGTGGTGCTGGAAAGCTGTAAGAATTGACTTTTATCATTTGATTAGCACAGTTTATGAACTATGAATTATAAATATACAGTAATTGTATTGCATGTTTCCCTTCCATAGAGAAAGGCAGATTCTATGAAGACAAGTAAATATTTATTAAACAGTGATCAAGAAGGATACTAGAGAGAAAGGCAGTGAGCCACAATACTCCGACCAGCATCTACATGTCTCAGATCGCTCACCTACAGCTGCCCTGAGCTCCGCAGCTCAGACCTGCCTGGCTCTCTCAGGCCTCCCTTTAGGTCCAACGGTCCGGGTAAATGAGTGCAGAAAGCAGTGCCTAGTAGGGGTCACAACTTTAATCACGTGAACATAGACTCTGTGGCTTATGTGCCCAGGGAGCCTCAGCTCCTGTTTAGGGGAGCAGCGTGAAAATCCAGCAAGTGGGACAGCGGTGACCCAGTGAGCTGGACGTTTAGAGTTGTTTGGAGTCAACACTTTGATTCTACCCATGGGTTTGTCAACATCTGTTCCCAGTGTTGCCGTTCAGAACGCAAATGCTTCAGATCATCAGACAGCGTTACCGCCTTCAGAATGCCCAATGCATGCAAGGAAAAGTCAAGACTGTCCATTAAGTAAGAAACTATCTGGTCCACGTAGTGATAGCAAAACTTGCTCTGTGCCTGCCCACCAAGATCGAGCATACGAGTATGTGGAGTGCCCCATTACTGGTGCCAGAGCGAATAAGGAGAAC
>PVKA01042492.1:0-17387 GCA_004027165.1 Ctenomys sociabilis | reverse complement strand
CTACACCTGTCAAAAGTGGGCACTCCATTGACATTCAACTAACTTAGGTGCTTGAACTCGACACCACAATCCAACACAGTCCAGCATTCTGCAACCATAGTGAGTTATTCAAAGAAATTGTCGACCATATCCATATACAGCTCAGCTTAATATTATGGGCTCACGATGTATACTTCATTTTTATACTTTTCTGCTGGATGGTCAGAGGATTCTTTAATAATCCCTTTAGTCCTCTTTTATTCTATATAGTCAGTTTGACTTCTATTGCATATGCAATAATCAGTGATCTTTTTCTACTTTCTGTTTTCTCTTTTTTCCAGTCATTTTAAATTTTCCAGTCATTTACTTTCTCAGAAAATATGTTTAAATATTTTTAGGTCCTTAACTTTGTTTTAATCATAACTAATTAAACACAGAAATGTTCCCGTCAGTCCTTTTGATGAAATTCCCAAGTCATCTTTTACTGGATTGAACCAACATTTTAGGAGATTTCCTAGGAAGGGAACATATTTACACTATCCCCTGAGAGTTTGTTTCATGCTCTACCTTTTTCTGTAGCCATGACAACTGCAGAAAAGCTTGCTGCATATAAAATCCTTGCCTCATACTTGTTAGAATTTTGGGATATGCTACTGTACTATTCTCCCACTTAATAGGCTGTTTTTAAAAAGTCCAGTGACATCTAATTCTCTTGTCTTTGTATTCTACCATTTTTGCATGAAGGATGTGAGAACTTTTTTTTTCTTTTTGGTCTGTTTTTGAGACAGGGTCTCACTGTGCAGTTCAGGCTGGCCTTAAGCTCACTTTGTAGCTCAGGCTGGTCTCGAACTCACAACAATCCTCCTGCCTCAGCCTCCCTAGTGCTGGGATTACAGGCATGCGCCACCACGCCCGGCTAGGATGTGAGAACTTTTGAAAAAATATTAAAGTCTGTGGGGCCAGTGAGATAGCTCAGCAAACTAAAGCACCTGCTTAGACAAGCACAGGGACCACAGCTCAATCCCTGGTACCACATGCCCAGGGTAGGCTGAGCTGGCCAAAGTCTGGGTGTGATGGTACAAACCTGTAATCCTAGCCCTGGGGAGGCTGAAAGCAGGAGGATCATAGCGAGTTCAGGCTGCATGGTGAGACCCTGCAACAGTCAAATATGTTAAAATAAATAAATAAATAAAGTCTAATAGTTTTGGTAAAGTATGACTCAAAATTCATTACCCTGGATCAAGTTGCCATGGTACTTCCTAGAGCCTATAAATTATTTTCTTTTATTTCTAGAATTTTTTTCATGGATTATACTTTTAAATATTAGTTTCATTCTATTGCTTTCTTTTCATAGGCTCCAATTATAATGGGTTAGATCTTCTTTGACTGCCAGCTATAGCCATGCATTACTTAACAATGGGGATATATTCTGGAGTATGCATGAGACAGCTCCATCAATACGCAAATGTCATACAGTATTTACACAAATTAAGATGACTGTGATGTCACTAGGCATTATAATCTTATGATCCCACCATTGTAAATATGGTCCATCGTTGATCAGAATTCATTTATGTCACATCTATCTATAATGACATTGGCTGTCTACAATAATGACCCCCTTTCTTTTTTAAAAAAGTTTTTTATTCTTAGATATTTTATAGCTTTAATTCAGTATGTCTTATTGCACTTTTTAAAAATCTACTTTCCTGTATGTATGCATCTCATTCCCTTATGTTTTGGTCTCAAAATATCTTACTGTCCTATGATCATTTTAATTGTTGTAATCTTTATTTTTATTTGTGTGGTTTTTATAGTACTGGAGATTTGAACACAGGGCCTTTGCTCTGAGCTACAGCCCCAGCCCTTTTTATTTTATCAGTATATTTTTATTTTGTAACATTGCCTTGCTAAATTGCTGACACATTTGGCTTGAAATTATGATCCTCCTACTTCATTCTCCCAAAGTGCCTGAATTATAGGCATGTGCCATCACACCTTTTACAGCTTTTTATTTGACATTTCATCCAGAAGATTTAGTTTGGCTTTCTATTGGTACAAAGGTTGAATAATAAACTTTCTATTAATAAATAAACTTGCTAATAAAATTAAATCTTGCTACTAATAACTTGCCATTAATAAAGATAGAAATCATCACTTAGTCATAAATGGATCCTCAGAGTTATAGTTGTCCTGCCGGAAGTCTGAGAAAGAATGTAACAAAGGAAAATGTCACATTTACTTGACTTGGAGATATTGAATGACTGTCCTGATGGCTTCCTTGTTACTACAGACTTCAGTACGTTGAGCTGCTTCTTCCCATCACTTCTCACACAGCATTTTTAGAATCTCTATCTGACTGTGCAAACCTTGTGTTTATTGTGGTTGAAGGGTTGATGGTCAGGCAATAAAAATTTTAAGTACATGGATAAAGTAGCAAGCTTTTATTAATCTGGCACATTTGTTATCTCTTTGGGGTAAAATATGGGGTAGCTTGCAGTTCCATGTCTTCCTGAGCTTGGTCTAGGATCCCCTAGTTGACCTACAAGGAAATTAGACTATGGGATGAGGACACATCTACACTAGCTGCATGGAAATCCCTTGGTTGATGTGTTTTTCTTAACTACTAGATATGTTTTTGAAGATTAGTATTTGCTAAATCCTCTTGTACTTGGCAAAGCTTTAAAAAAAACTGTGACTAGTATTCAAAAATCAGCTGTATGTTTTTTTAAAAATATTTTTTATTCTTAGGTAAAGAAGCAAAATAACTAAAAATGACCAGCAGAAGACTGGAGGAGTCGATGGGAGCTGTTCAGATGGGGTTAGTAAAAATGCTCAAAGGATTTCAAAGCAAAGTTTCACCACCCATGAGTCCAAGAGTGGTCACAGAAGACGAAGTACATCAAATGGTAATGTATCACAAATTTCTACATAAAATACTTGATGTAGCCTCTTCAGCACAATGGTAGTTATTTATTTTAAGAATATGAATCAGAATTAGCAACTAACTAAGATCAGGTTAGTTAGACTACTAGCTTTCTGTACATCCTCAAATACCTTTCAAAGCCTGAGATTTATTAGAATTACAAACGTATTTCAAAGTAAAGGCTTGGCCTGCTTAAATTAATTTGTTGGAGTAAAACTGTATGTCTTAGTCCTAAAAGTGAGTGACTTCTGAAGAAAAGAGATTCATCTTAGCTCATGGTTCTGAGCCTGGGAAGTCTAAAGTTGGGTGGCTACACGTGGTGTGGCTCCATGTCTCTTCTTACATGGCACACACAGACCATAGCTCTGGATAAATAAACTAGTAAGATTTTCTAAGTCATAATTAGAACCATGGAAAAATACCCTTTATGTAGTTCAGAAATAGTGAAATATCAGAATTTCAGGAGATTCAACCTAATTTATCACCTGTATATTTGAAAGAGCTATTTTATTTTGTTTGTTGAACACAGAGAACTAAAGTAATGACTAGCACCTAGGAAAACTACCCAAATTTTCTGTCTTTAAAAAATATTTATAGCTTAAATGGTGTATAATTTATTGAGAACTGAATTATGAACTCCATGGTACAGGAAATATTAATAAAATTATAATTCTGAGGGTAGTATTCACTAAATATCAAAAGCTAATTTCATGTAGCATTCCAACTAGGAAAATAAAATCCATCATTCTCTTTTGTGGTGGCTCTTGGCATATTATTTGTAGACACTCCTGACTGTTTGCTGCTAGGACTTCATTATTTTAATTTAAATCACAGTAGAGATGATACCTCTTAACACTATTATTGTAATCTGTTTACCAATAAAAAAGAATTTAAAAACAAAGTTGAAAGCTATGTTGTAAATAATGTCTCCATTTAAATGGACTCAGTCACAGAAATCAAATTGGTAGAAAAGCAAGCATTCTTAAAGAGCACTGATTTTAACCAAAGGCAAATAAATCAGCTAAATTACATATCCTGAACTTTTTATTTTGCTTGTTTATTTGGGACTTGGAATTGAACTCAGGACCTCACACTTTCCAGGGAGGTGCTATGCCATTGAGCATAGTCTGCCCATATGCTGGACTTTTAAAAAAATCTTAGCATTACTTAAGTTACTGCCATGGATCATATCTGCTTACATACAGAGTAGGAATAATATGAACATTCTGGAACAATGACAACTAAATACAGTAATAATGTTCTGCCAATAATGCCTTAATAGGTTAGTTTCATTTAAATAATAGATTACATTTCCCCTTTAACATTAAAAATTGTTAAAGCATTTTGTGCACATAGGTATGTGAATGTGATTGGCTGCTAAAGCTGATGATCAGTGTACAGCTCTTTCTAATGTCTAAATGTGCTTTTGTAATTTCTAAAAATTCAAACTGGTTTCTAAGTAGCATAATCATACTTCCAAGATCCTTTACATCTTGGAAGATTTCCCTTTATCATGATTTAATGTGATAATTAAATACCCCCAAAGATTTGCTTGCTTTGTTTCTTAAGAAACAAGTTTTAGGGCTGGTGAGATAGCTCAGGGGGCTAAGCACCTACTTAGGCAAGCACAGGGACCAGAGTTTGATTCCTGGCACTACATGCCGTGCCGGCCCCATCCCTGGGCACACTGAGCCTAATTCTGAGTCTGGGCATTGTGGTGCATGCCTGTGAAGCTGAAAACAGGAGGATCTCTATGAGTTTGAGCTGCACCAACGCCCACCCCCCCAAAGAAAAAACAAATTTTTCCAGTTCTTTAACCCAGTCCCACAAGTGATTTTATAAACTTAAGAATCTTACACTCAGACACCACTTCTGAGCATAGATACTAAGCTCTTTAAATGTGTGCCTAGGCACTTTGTTAATTCTTTTCTCTAGAATTCCTTTGTGTGTTTCCTTCAAACTTACAAGGGAAGGACAACCACATGTCATTTTAAATTACTCAGCAAAGACCTCAAAAGAGCATGGGGACTTCTCTTGTATAATTTAGTTATTTTAAATATTTTATAAGGAAACTTAGGGGCATTCCAGAATTATCCTGAAAGCTACAATCACAAATTATTCATTACAGGCACTTTTGAATGCATTTTCCTCCCTATGTAACCGCTTATGAGTCTTTGGCTTTTGTTGTTTTCAATTCTAGTTGACACCCTCAGAGTTCCTGAAGGAAATGTCCCTCACGACACAGCAGAGACTGGCAAATACACATCACACGTGCCAGCCACAGATCATAGAACTCTTAGATATGGAGGAAACAACACATCAAAAGGTAGGGGTCAGAATAATATTCCAGAATAATAACTAATTATAAGTATTGCTGTCTAAACTTTGACTGGGTTTGCTTCGCATCCTCCTTTTCTAGCACTTTTATCTTGATAGCTGTGTTTCGGTGTGATAAAAATAATAGACAAAAACTATATAAAGTCACCTTTGACCAGCCACACTTACTGTTTAACTACTTCTGAGTGCGATTTGGCACTGTTGTTTATGGGTTAGGACTAATTCCAAGAATTTTATTAGCTGAGTCCAATTAATTTATCCTCTTAGCATATCGAGAAATCTCTTCTCATTTGACTTGTCCACTAGGAAGGAAGGAAGAAGGAAACAGAGCTGTTTATTAAAGTGGGCATTTGTTGTCTATTTTGGCTCACTTTCAAGAAGAAGTATTCTTTTAGTCTAAAAAAGCCCAACTATGTAACATGATTCTGTGTTCAAGTGTAAACCATATGTTCTAGGCTATAGAAACATATGATCATAATAGAAGGTCTTGTTTCCTACTCTTTAAATTAATTTCTTGAGTTATATACTTCATTTTCACACTCAAATTATGACATGAATCTCCATCAGTTGGACTGAGAGAGATTAGCCCCTTTCTGAAGGGCTCTCCAGCTACTCCTGGGAGTTTATGGCACATAGAAAATGAGGCCCCTTCACTCTGCTGCTGTACCATTGCTTCCCCTTGTCGAGGATCTGCATCAAATTCTTCATCCTAAGCATTGCTAGTTTTATTTATTAATTAAACATTAACCACTCTCCACATCAAAGCAGGAAAGAGCATAGGATTTCTTACCGTGTGAGTAGTAAGTACTATAAATTCTGCCTTCATAAATGGACCTTTGATCACACCACTTCTCACCACTTCCTTCACCACTGTTTCAGTCCAAGTCATCATCATGAAAACCACTGTACAGCCTCTTTGTCGCTACCACAACCCTCCCTTGTCAGTTCTTCCCAAAGCACCAAGAGTAATTATAAATATGCAAGTTGGCAAAAAAATGCAAGTGAAGTGTGTTATTTCCATGTTTAAAACTGTCCTTTGACTTCTTATTACTCTCAGAAAAATTCTAAATTCAGTGGCCTGGATTCTAAGGTCCTGGGTCCTCTGGTCCTGCCACCCTGTGATGCTCCTTTCCCTTAACTGCACCTTCCCCTTGCTGCAGTTCCCAAAATGTATGGCTGAATGCCTTAAGCTTCATACATGAACTCACAAAGCATCATGGGATATTTAGGTTTTCAAGGGAAATGCTAATGCCCCAAACCTATTGGATACCCACAAACTACTTGCTTAAAGTGAAGTTCATAGTGTAGATGTGAGATCCTGATATATTCCATTAAAGATCTAATACTTTACAAAGCTGCCTTCTCAGGGGTTGCCTTACTAGAAAGCAAATACAGTCCCTTATGAAAATTGAAGTAGAGCAGGAAATGAAAAGGCTATGGCCTTTTCTCTCTGCTGCATGAGGCTCAAATGCTGTACACATCCATTAGTAAGTTATTATTATTGTTTTTGTCTTTATTTCCTTTAGCTACTGTTGACAATAGCTTGCAAATTTATCTTTCTGGGACTGCCTTGATTTGGATGTCATTCTTGAAGGGGATTTTCCAGAGTAGATATTACTGTGTCTAAAGAGTTTTATGTTTTTCTTTTCTGGATTTAAAAAAAAAAAAACATTCTCCTGCTTCTGACTTATGTTAATTATGCTGAGTAGTCAACATACTTCTTTTTGTCCTTGGAAGTTATGTTTTATTCTCTTCAGCTTCTTTTGCATAGTTTTTGGCCTTTGTTTTCAGTAGTTTTATAATTAGATACCTACATATGGATCTTTTTAAAATCTTACTCGAGTTTTTAAGGCCCCCTGAATCTGTGTTCTTGGGACTTCATCGCTTACAGAACATTTTCGGTAATTATTTTATCAATATAAGTGTTTACTTTTTCTCTTTCTGGAACTCTAATGATACCCACTGTGGGCTTTTTACTATATTACCTAGATATTTATCTTTTCTTCTGTATTTTCTTTCACTTTAATCATTCTTCCTAGTTCTAAATATTTTTCTAATCTTTATTCCAGTTCGAAATTCTTTCTTCAGTTGTGGCTAATCTGCTATATTAAGGATGTAAATGGAATTCTTGATTTCACTTGTCATAATTTTGAGTTGCAGGATTTACACTAGATTCTTTTTATTATGACTATTTCTCTGCCAAAATTCACAACACTGCTTTTTATTCTCCTGTGTAGGGTAAGCATGAATCATATCACTGTTACTACTGTCTGGTTTATGCTGGTTTTCTTTTACGACATGCTATTTTCTTATATTTCTGGTCATTTTGTAATTTGCAACTCTTGTGGTTGAGATACATCTTTGGAGGTTGTAGAATGTCATAACTGCAAGACTGCAGAAATGATTTGAGTGCCGTCATCATGCTGTCCTCCCTGAAAGGACAGTTTGCCTTTGCCAGATCACCATGAGCACCAGTAGTGTGGAGTCACTTCCTTCCTTCATGCTGAAGGCCTAAGAGACCATCCTTATTCTATGGTGTACCCTTCCATGGGCCAAAGGTGAGACAGTTCATTTAGAATCTTTAACTTAAGATGCCTTGAAATTCAAATCTCTGTCTCCCTGTATCTGTTGCATGCTCAGAAGTGCTGCATAGATCTCAGCTTCCCACTGCAATGAATAGAAGAAAAAGGAAGTAGCTCAGTTTTCAGTTTTTCTGTTCACTTTCTTTCCCTATTTATTTTTTTCCTCCCACAGCAAGACCAATATTTTCTTACTATCTTGCTAATGCCCCAGTGCTGCTAAGGAGGTATTTGTTGAATTTGTTGTTTGTTTGATATTTGTTTTTATAGTGCTAGGGATCAAATTTAGGGCCTTGTGCATGCTAAGTGCTCCACCACTGAGCCACATTCCCAGAGCATATATTGGTTGATACAACTTTCCTGATTGTTCTCATAGGGGAGTAGGCTCAACTGACTTCATTTATTACTAATGGAAGAGAAAGTCCAGGGATGCTGTTCACACTTTCTTATTTTCTCTTTTAACTAAGGACCAATTTTTTTTTTTTTTTTTTTTACTTTCTTTGGTGTTGACTAAGTTCATCACAGGAAACTCACTAATTATAACTATTAATGTTTATATTAGTTTCCCCTGTTATGAGTGTTTTTCATGTTCTAGTTTTACAGCCACTGAGTGATATAAATAATTTACTCTTTCAATTGAAGTTTTCAGCAGTTGACTTGGATCAGACATTATTCCAGCCCTTTCCATCAGAAATCATATTCCAGAACTATACTCCCTGTGAAGTCTATGAGGTACCACTGGTTTTGAGGAACAACGACAAAGTGAGTATTTATTTGGGGCAGGTAAACTTTCCAAGACATATGACAAGGGGTTAGGTAAACTGGGGCTACTGTAGGATCCTAGATGAGTTCTTTAATTTGATAGACTTAGTATGAAGAAATGCCCTTTGACTGTAAGCTTTATGAACACCAGCTTGTTTTGTTTTTATTATTGTATATTCGATCCCAGTGCAGTGACTGGAAAACTCTGAACTCCCAACATGAACACTGACTTCTTGACAAGGGATTGATTAGATGAATAGTATGGAGTTCCCCTGTCTGTCCAGTTGAGCTACATTCATTCTGCATTACGGATACCATTTTCCCAACTTGATGTAAATTGCAAATATTAAGCATTTATATCTATATCCTGCAATACATTTGTATTCTGTGAATTATAATTATAAAAATTTTATTTCTCATCTAAAGACTAAAATCTCTCTTATGCCTTTTCCCACCTACATCAAATAATCTTGACATTTTTGTCTATAGATAATTTTGAAAGGCTTCTCTCACTGAATATACTTTTTTTCTTTATGATTGCAAATGAGGATTTCTTCTCCAGCCTTATGCCTTTTTCTTCAGAGATAAATTAAGGTTAATCAAAGAAAAGACATTAAATACCTAGGATTTTCTTGACATCCCGCGATAATGAAAGAAATAATTACATAAAAGTTCTGCATGAAGCACTGTTAAGTGTGAAAAAATTATCATATATGGAGGAAGGCACATGAAGACACTAAATACGGATGTAATGACAGATAGAAATATTTATAAGAGCCAAAGAATGTGGAGACTATACAATAAGAGTTGGGGAATATGAGTCAATGCAGGAATCCAAAGCAAGTAAGAAGATGCACAGTTATATTCAGTATGGCAGCTCATTAAAGAAATCAGTGATGCTTTTCAGAGATCAATAGGGCAATTTAGTGACAGCAGAGTCAGAGTGGAGAATATGGTATATTTAGTTTTTGCTGCAATATTGTTAGCAAGAGTAGCTCATGGGACAGAGACTAAAAGGATAGGGAAGGAGATATAAAAAATGCAAGATACTCAGGGTTATGTCCCTAGACCTTAAGAAGCAGTACATTATTTAGACATTACAATTTTTTATGCAGGGCTGCCAACCAATTCATTTTCACACTTCAAATCCTCTTTTCTATTTATTAGTTTTTATTCTTTCACAGACATTTTAGGGTCTTAAAGACAACATAGAGCTGACCCTTGGGTCCTCTGGCCAATCCTCCCTATCCCTTAACAAGAAGTGATTATCAGTGAGGGCATATAAATGACTCCCGAGTAAAAGCACATGGAAGCTTTGTCTGCTAAAGGGAACTCGAGTCTCTCTGATGAACCAGCATCACTTGATAAGACACAGTGTGAGGAGTGTGAGGCTAGTGGAAAGAAAGAGAGACCCCATCAAGCTGCCAAAAAGCAGACAGCTTTCTCCAGGATAAGCAGACTTCTTTTCAAGTGAGTAACACCAGGACCTTGTTGCAAGTGGCTGATGGAAGCCTACTTCCCTATTCCTTATTTCATGGGCTCAGAGAAGAATGGAAGAGGTTTGATGAACAGGGAAAGGTATACCATTCACCCTTCATTTGCTTCCTCAGGACATGGAGTACAGAACAAAACCTGTTTCAACATTATGCCTTTGTCTCATACACACAAACTGAATGAGAATAGGCCATGGCCACTGTAAGCCACTACGTGATGCTATCTGGTACAATTGTAAGCTCCCAGACTCTAGAGTTACTAGCCAGAGACCTTGAGCATCGAGCAAATCATCTCACTTATTTAAGCACTGCAGACTGTCTTAATTTTCTCATCGAGACAAAATACCCAACACCCAAAGTTAAAGGAGGAAAGGTTTATTTAGCTTACAGTTTGTAGAGGTTTCAGTCCATAATTGGGAGGCTCCACGGGAGGTGGCATGGCAGAGGGCCATCACAGAGAAACAGTTCATGGCAGGCAGAAGGCAGCAAGCAGCAAATGACAACAAGGAACAGATTCTTCCTGTTCCAATGTATTATATCTAGGCTACTTGTGCTTAGCGAGCACAAGAGCACCCTTAATCCTACCCAGAACTATGCCAAACTAATCAATGAATGAATTTAATAATCACACATCCTTAACCCCAGCATCACACACTCTAGATCCAGTCACTTCTAAAAAAGCCTCAAGAAGCTTTGGTGGGACATCTAGACACAAGCCATAGTAGAGACAATAATAGGACCCATGCCATTGGAGTTCTGACTATTAAATGAAATAATAAATGTGTTTGGCTGAGTGCTTGTCACATAGAAAACACTAAACCAATATGATTATTATAATTGTTCATGTTGCTGTTGATTTCCTTTATGGTTTATCAATGGCAATTGTGTCCTTAACTAAATATCTTTCCAGAAAGCTTACCTGTGTCATACAAAAAAAAAAAAAAAAAAAAAAAAAAAAAAAAAAAAAAAAAAAAAAAAAAAAAAAAAAAAAAAAAGTATTGCTAGTTCACTTACCAGCAAAGCAATTTCTGGCCCTGTCAGAGCTACAGACACCTCTTCCTCTCTCTATACTTCTGGTCTTAAACTCTGAGTTCTTTCTGCATTCCTTCTTCCCTTCCCTGATCCCTGATCTGTATTATAGCTTTGAGAGGTTGTGGATATCCTTTTTTCATTTTTCACAGGAGTCTTTAAGTATCCTTTAACTTATTAATTTAGTCATGTTAAATTTCTTCTGCCCTTTAGAATAAAAAAATCCTCTCTCATTTTTGTATTTATAGAACTTTTAGCCCTAACCACCCCCATTCTCTTTCTCTCTCTCTTTTTTAAGTATGATTACATTTCTTCAACACACAGGAGATGAAACTGAAGTAGCCTGAGACTGGCCTGGGGGGATGTTGTATTGTTTATGTTCTTTCTTTCTTGTGTTGTGTACTTGGGGGGCTGATCCTATGGAAAGGCAGATAGAGTTAAATGGGGACTTGCCCCCCAGCTGTCCTGCTTTCCATGGAAGTCAAGATGAAGTCCAAGGCTGTTGAGAGGGTGCAGTGGCCCTCATTTCCCGTGTATAGCTTAGAATGAGCGCAGTAAGCATGATACCTTCTCCAAGAGCAATTCTCAAGTGTTGGGAAATCTAGCTTAATTCCACTAGATGGGTGAGGCTTTAGCTAATGAAGCAGCTAGTTTATGAAGATGGTCACATTTAAGTAATAAAATGGGCAAAGGCTTGCAATAATGATAAAGTCCACAATACAACAATGTGAATAAAAATTAAAGTATATGGATGGGGTTTGTGTGACACAGGTAAACACTGTCATTTGTCTTCACAGTTAAGGAAACTGACATTCAAACCTGACCAGGCTCACACAGCTAGGAAGTTGTTAATGGAGATTTTAGTCTACTTGTTTATCTTTAAAACTTGCGCTTTTTTTCTTCTGCTTTTTCACATGTCCATCATTCTCTATTTTTTTTTTTTTTTTACAGATCCCAAGAATGGTGAAAATTGTTGAGGAAAGTTCACCTTACTTTAAAGTAATCAGCCCCAAAGACATTGGCCACAAAGTAGCTCCAGGAGTGCCATCTGTTTTCCGAGTCCTCTTCACTCCAGAGGAGAACAAGGTAATAGCAGCCATGGCAAGAAATTGATGAAATACATGTCATGAGCAGTATTCTACTCAGTGTCAAACACTCATTCATCTACCAGTGGTGGCATTAGCTCTGGTGTTACTGGAGGCATTGGCTGGTATTGGCTTCTATTGGTGGTGATAGGGTTTGGTGTTGGTGGATGATGATGGTGGTAGTGCTATTTTGCCATGGACAATAGTTATATTGATGTGGTTTTGCAACTGTAATGAAATACCTGAGGGTAGGTAGTCATAAAGAAAAGGTTTATTTAGATTACAGTTTAGGATCCTGAAACACCAACCAGCATAGCTTCAACTATGGCAGCTCTCTGTCCCCCTTAGCTCTCTTTCCCCACATGGTAGCTGGCCTGATGGTATGAGCAGATGGGAAAGCTGGAGTTGGAATAAGGCAATGAAAATTATGACTTGGGGAGGGACCAACCAGGAACAGGCTCCCATTAGGTTCCACTTCTGAAAGTCCACCACCTCTCAACATCACTGAACTTAAGACCAAATTCTAAGACATAAACTCTTGGGGGCCAAAAACATACCCAACCCATGGCATAGAAGTTGGTGGTAGTGGTGCATTGTGTCATTGTTGATGATGGTAATGGTGAGAGAGATATAAGGAGGTAAGAGGAAATAGGAGACCCCTGGGAATGAGAAAAGGGTGATCACACAGTGCTGAGGGCACACATGAGCTGTGAGTAGGTGGGGTGTAAGAGATGTTAATATGCTAGACATGTCCCTACCCTATCATATCTGTATTTGAGGATATAAATCACAAGACACCAAAAAGGAAAAAGTATGTAGTCTAGATGCAGTGAGCTGAGACAAATGATAAAGGTCATGGCCCCTTAGAAGTTTGGGACTCTAGTTGGTTATAGCTTTCCTCCCCAGAGTCTAACTTGTTTGGAAAAGAAACCTAAGTTTCAAACACAGTGTCAGCTTTATTCATTGCAAAGATTATGGCCAGGACATGAGGCCCACGTGGGGTCTTCTGCTCCCCAATGTCCTAGGTAAGCAACTAACCTGCTCTATGTTCCAACATGACCAGGGAAGCTAGAGCTGACAGCAGAGACCTTACTGGTTTACTTACCCCTGTCTGCACATGGGTAGGCTAGAAAGGACCTGAATTCTGCAGGACAAAGCATCCGTCAGCATCTCCCTCACCTGCAGGATGTTGGGCCCATTTTTCAGGATCTCCCTCATAGAAACTATATTGCCTCTCAGGAGGGAAGGAGCATATAAGAGAGACTGAGAGTAAAAGTTTCTCCCTTCACCCTACTCTGAGGGAGCAGAAAAGTTAGCCAAGGCTTTTGTGTAATCCTCAATAGAGGCTCATGGTGAGGAGAAAAGAGGCTTATCAGCATGACTGAAGACAAAAATGGAGAGTAAGACTTAGATAGGTAGAACAAAGTCTCAGGTTGTCTATGATGTTAACAGCAAGCAAGTTTATCTGGAGTCAGTGGAGAACCAGCTCTTGGCCCCAGCCTCTCTACCTTGGATACTCGGTAGCTCTTGTTAATGTCATCACCAGCAGCCCAGTTACCAATAAGATTGTTGTTACTTTTTTTGGAGAGGAAGGGTAGAGAATGACATGTGGTCTGACAGGCACACACTCACTGTAGTGCGCAGTTAAACATGGCATTATAATAATCTCACTGTTATTATGCCTCTTTGTATTGTTAGTGTTGATTTCTTGGGTCATGTAACTGTAATTTTGGGTTCCTGGTAAAACAAATAAAAAATATCTAACTCCAGATGTGGATTTTTTTTGTTATATATTGCTGAACTCCTCATGGTTTTCCCTGGAACTTTTTATCTGTAAATTATCTGGAAAAAGAATATGTGGGTATCAGCTTCCTATACTGACATTTCCTTGTTACAAGGCTTTGTATGGCTAGCTTGAAATACACTGGATTTGAAGAGCTGATATTTCTTAATTTTTTCCCCTCACTGGAGAAAATATGTCTTCTATCAGGTAGGTGACATTGTTCTGCAGGTAGTCTGGCTGAGAAAGGGCCACCTGGGCTTTCTGAGGAGATGGAGTGTTCTGCACTGATCAGCGGGTGGATTACTTGACGATTTCATTTGTCAAAACTACACATTTACTATTCGTACTTGCCAATTCAGCTACAAAATTTGTCTTAAAAACTGCACAACAGTAGAAAAGGGAGTGAGTAGAGATATAGGTGAAACCAAAATAACAAACAGAATGTTAATTATTGTTGAATTGAGGGATAGGTACATTGGAGCTTGCTGTACTATTTTGGTTTTGTTCATGTATGTTTAAAAATTTCTTTAATCAGAAGCTAAAGAAAAGGAGATTTTATTGCTGCTTATAATGCTTACATACACTCGAATACTAGTTGAAATGCATTGTAGGTATATCGACCACGGAGTTCAAATGCGCCCACTTAAGATTAATATACGTGGCCAGATTTTGTGGCTACTTATAATTGCCTACCTATCACATTCCCTCTTATCGTTCTATTCATCTGCTATCACATATCTATTGGAAAGCCCCTAATTCAAAAACATTGGCCATATTAAATGGTTTTATTGGCTCATCAAAGAATATTTATTATTTTTAAAGAATAAAAGATAGTGATAGAAAAAACATTGTTAGAAATGATACAAAATTTTGCTAAACAAAATAATAGGAATTCAACAATGGTTGCTGTATTGCATGATGCTATCTTCACATTAGTTGTTTAGGTTACAAATATATTGTGCAAGATTGGTTTAAAGAAAAAACAAAATAATAACAATTTTTAAGAAATTCAAAATAATGGTAAAGAAGAATATAAATTTAAAATTTAAGCATTAACTGCTCCTTTCAAAAGTTTAACAGAAACTGGCAGAACAGTTACCCACATTATTCTGTGTATAAATATGTTTCCCTTCTTTCATTTGTTGTTTTCCTCATCACGGTTTTTCCTTCCCACTGAATAAGCTCTTTCCCTTTCATGTATCTACTGTACCTTTCAGATGTTAATTATTCTCTCAGTTTCCGATACTAACAAGATAATCCATTGTTTGTACACGTAGATCTAATTTATTTACCTTACCAATATAGTCTGTAGTTTATTCATTTATCTACAAAAACTTCGAATTTTTATCTTTTTTGTAGCTGAATAATACTCCATTGTGTAAAAATGCCCTATCTTTTTTATTCATCCCTCAGTTGATGGACATTTCAGTTGTTTTCAAGATCTATCTATGACAAATTGTGCTGCTATAAACATGGGTGCACATATATTGCCTTAGTATGATTTCAGTTCTTTGGGATGTTAAATGTTTTTATACTGTTATTTCTTTTTTTTTTTTTTTTTTGCAGAACTAGGGATTGAACTCAGGCCCTTGCACTTGCCAGGCAAGCACTTATTTTACTGAGCTCTCTCCCTGGCCCCTATACTGTTATTTCTTTAAATATTTGGAAGTTATCAGAGGTCATGTATGTGCATAACGAAACTGAGATTCATAGTTACCTGTGAGAAATGTCACTATCCAACTTTGGATGCAGTAAGAGTTTACTGTGCAAGACTCAGACTCTAAGTTATAATACAGTTTACCGAACTCATTTTCCTAAAGGCAAAGTCATTTTCTCCATTTGCATCTCAGGCTGGTGGTGTGTGGTCCATACCTCCATTTGCCCTTGGCCTTTGGAAAGCTGACGGGCTGTGCACCGAGTGACCGACGAGGCTTGGGCATGCTGACTTCTGTGCTATTCCCAGAATGCAGCCGAGGGGGAACCAGAGCCAGATTTATTTTAGGAAAAAGTCAATCATTTTACCAAGAGTCACAGTTCCTTCAGTTGGCCAGATTGATGGCCTAAGTGCCTGTGTATCTTTCCCTCCTTATCCCCTGCTGATCTGAACGTTCCCTTCCCATTTGCCCTCCTCACATCTGGAGGGTGAGATATGTAAATTGCAGCATGCCACAGTTAATAAGCTAGTCCCCTTTCAATGGAATCTTCAGCACCCATGTATATTAGCACTTCGAAGATGATAATGCAGTTCGCATTTTTTTCTCTGTCATCTATTAATCTAGCTTCCTGGGAATAGAACTTGTTAAGAATGCCAACTATTCAGATAACAGATGCAGCAAAATCACTCTGGCTCTCCTTATCTGTCCTCACCCAGAAATTTTTTAAACCATAGGATCTGTTATTAATCTACTAATCCTTCAGTATATATCATACATGATTAAAATATAATAGTCAATGTTACTATAAAGTATCACTATAAAATTCTGAAGCCTGACACTTTTCTTGATCTTGTAAATTTGAATCTTTAGTATTATAACAAGTCTAAAAAATATTAAGCCCTTGTCAAAAAGCACAACCAAGTATTTCCTTGCACTTAAAGAAGCTTCTATTGGTAGGTTTGTAGGGATACAACTGCAATATCTGAAGAAAAGACCATACGGAGTGTCATAAATTTCTTACTATCTGTGTTTTCAGAAAACATCTGATTTGTCTTCCTGATCTGTTGCTATGAAATTTTAAAACCATGCTCACATATAACCATGTTAAATTGTCTTTTCTAAGAAGGATGTTTTTCTCCATTTTTTTTCTTTTCATATTTCCATTGAATCACATCATAAGTTTTTTAATATCTATATATGTATGTAAACAGGGTGGTTTGGACAACTGTACTGTGTGCATTTCTGCTGATATACGGAAAGTAGTAGTTAATGCTTTATTTGTTTCATCTCCTTTTTTTCAATTGTTTCTCCTTTTTGTCATCCTAATTTCTTATACATTTCTTTCTTTTCTTTCTGCTCCTAGGGACTTGCAGTTTAGTTCTGTTGTTTAAGCACCTGCTGGGGTAAACCCAGTCAGATGCAGGGGTCCATGATTTGATCACCAGCTCCCTGTGCCTTACCAAACTCTTAAGGCAGCCTGAGCCAGCCAAAAAAGTCCTTTTCTTTCTTCTCCCAATTTTACATGTAAAATCTGATAATATGAATAATGGATTGGAAGACAGTAAAGTGTTACAGCAAATATTGTGAAATTCATATAACTTTGTTAAGTGAAAATCTGTATCACTTGTAATTTCTTTTTTTTCCATTTATTTTTATTTTATTAAAATACAAATGTCAATCAGACAGTTTCAAGACACCTTAACCATACAGAGTCGATGAGTTAATACATTGCAAACTGTTTTCATAACGTTTTGGTATT
>PVKA01042491.1:0-17386 GCA_004027165.1 Ctenomys sociabilis | reverse complement strand
TTGAATCTTTGATATAATTCAGCTATAAAAAAAACCTGTAAATATAATTTCATGTATGCACCTTGTACAGTACCAAAACGTTATGAAAACAGTTTGCAATGTATTAATTCATCGACTCTGTATGGTTAAGGTGTCTTGAAACTGTCTGATTGACATTTGTATTTTAATAAAATAAAAATAAATGGAAAAAAAAATAAAAAAATAAAAAAATAGAATCATTTGCCAGAAAAAATAAATAAATAAATAAATAAATATCTTATATTGTGCTATGAAGAAAGGTAATTAACACGCATAGGATCTCTTAACTGTCTTTCAGCTAAAGATAACCATCTATTTGTACCAATATTTAAAATAAAGAAAAAGTGAACGCACATACCAAGGCTTTGTCCACCACAATATACATTTCTACATAGACAGGAGGTAAGTCAGTAACAGGTGTTTTCGGCTAGAGAAAAGTAGAAAATAAAATTGAACATATTTTGTAATTTATTTTGTACTCTTCATAGACACTGTCATTATGACATTCATTATATCTGCTAGAAAATTTTCTTGTTACAAATGCTAAATATTAATATATAGAGCTTTAAGTTTTATAATGGACTCTAGTACTCAAATCATTGCTAATGAAACCAAATTGTATCATTCAGTAGATCTATAATGTCCAATTTATGAAGAACAACACCCCAGCACTTTGAAGCATATATTTTATTGGAATACTAGAGACATATTAAACTTCTGCTTTATAGATCATGGAGATATTGAAGATTGAAAAATTAATCATACTTTTCTCACTCCTTCCTGTATCCAAGTAACAGGAAATGTAACTTCTGGATCTGACAAGGTCAGTCAAGTCTCCTAAGGATTTACCCTGAAACCCTGTATCAGAGTTTGTAGATCCTTTGTCAGTGTCAGCCATGTGGATGAGTCACAGCCATTGATGACCAAATTGCTCTCTGTGAAAGCCTGAGAGAATGTTTTCTCTCCATGTGACTCTTTACACACACACTACATCATCAGACACTTTCTTCTGTGGCTACATAATCTCCTTGATCAGAAAATTTATGACAACACTGAGTTACAGGATGTTACGGTACAGGTTTGCTTATCTCCTGAGTCCTTGCTGACCTCGAATGGCTAGGGTCAAAACGATGGCTGTCCTTGCGACCCTTCTTTTTACTAATATTTGGTCTGCAAACTTACGTTGTTATCTTGGTCTTAACCATCCAGCAGAAAAGTATAAAAAAGAGGTCTAAAAAGTAAAGCCATATTAATATGCTGAGCTGTAAAAGGCTCAAGTCAACAACTTCTGACACTGCCAGTTCTCCAGATAACACTCTACTGTTATGGACTGCTGGACTACATTGGATTATTTTGCTGAATTCATGCACCAACAATATTTAAACAGCAATGGAATACCCACCTCTGACAAAACTAAACAAAAAATTTGGATATAAATGAAGGACCATTTTGTATCTGTACATACAAAATAGTTAAGATGGATATACAGCTACTTTCTCATAATTCACTGAAAAGAAAGATATGCACTAAAGTGTTTGGACAGGATATCATGTATGCACCTGGTACTATGAATAACTACTAACAAGGACAATAATAGGCAATGTATTAATTATTGTAACTATCCTACTAACCTGTTTTGAAATTGTCTCATTGCTATTTGTTTCTCAATAAAATTAATAAAAAATTTTAAAAAGTGACTGTTTCTCCTCTCTGTCTTTATCTAGGATGGGAACTCCTAGCTTGAAGTTAATAAATACACTGTCAATCTCTTGTTTCAATCTGCAGTCTGAGTCACCCTTTATGCTGCTACTCCTGATCCTCCAATCTGCCCAGCCTACCAAAGGTTAAAAAACACCGGAGGAAAGTGACAGGGACCAAGTCATTGCTTTAAGAAAAAAGAAGCTAGTGAGTTTCTTTTTTTAATATAAATTTAGCCTAATAATTAGTCATCTTGATGGGTTAAATTTCTCTTAAGAGATTGTTATGATACATGTACCTTGTTCCCTATCTGCACACCAACATACTATACACACCCAGGTCAATGACATCCATGAAGACAATAGTCATGTTCCTGGTGTGGTTGGCTGGTGCCAGAGATATTGACTGCAAGCTTGTCCCCCGATAACTATGGTTGGGTGATTCCAGATGTGCAGTAGCTCCCAAAGGATCTGCTCAGAGGGATGGATGGACCTGTAGGTGGTATGTATTAAAAGTATTCAAAGGAAGGCATCCTACCTGCAGTTCCCTGGAACAGTGAATAACATGTGGGGCAAGCAGTAGCCTGAGGAGGAAGAGGCTGAGTGTGGAAGCAAAGGCTTTAAAAATCTCACATATAGTGGTTAATGTAGAAGAGACACATATTCACGTCTAGACACACATTAAGAAATGGCTTGGAAGATATTAACATCTCTCCCCTGGCTCACCATTTGGCAGTGAAAAAGGAAGACTTGAGGCCAAAGCAGAGTTGCAACAGTTTGGGTGTTGTAGGTGCACCCAAGCCATGAATTAACTTGGAAACATCTGGCCAGGTACCTGGGTGGTGGGCAGGTTTGAGTAACCTAACAAAATCTCTTTCAGTTCACTAGGTGACCATAGCAGTCTTTCTAAAAGTAGTTTAGGAAAGTCACTAAACACCACAAGTAGCAAGAGCAACAAGATACTGGGGAGGACAGAGCAACCTGTATTTCTACTACTATCAAACTGAAATACTTAAAATTTTCTGCTTTTCAACAAAGAAAGGTAAAGTATCAAAAATCAAGAATGTATGACTAATTATCAGAGTGAAAAATAGAAATTTTCCTTAAAGAAGTTCAGATATTGAATTTAGAAGACCATTGTAAATTAACTGTTTGGAATGCACTCAGAAAGCTAACAGAAACCATGTACAAAGAAAAATAAATCAGAAGAATGATGATTCACCAAAACATAATGATGGGTTTTCTCTGTCATCTCTGCTAAGTTTTCATGGCAGTGAACTAATATGACAAAGGCCACCAGAGGCCATGTTCCATGCTCCACTTTCCTTACTGGTCCAAAGTGTAACTTCCTATTTCCTTTTTACAACATCCTGCCTCCTGCCCAATCACTGTTTGCCACATCATGCAGACCACCCTTAAACCCTAACTCCATCTTGCCCCTATATAGTCTTTTCTCTGCCACATCTTTGGATGGTCCATTCTTTCCTTTCCTGTGGTCTCCATGCTTGAAGCCAAGGAGGTTTTACTCTGTTCTGTCTCATCTGTGCCAAAAAACTCAACAGATAATATAATTAAAAATATAATAAAAGAAATCATGGAGCTGAAAAAAATATAATAAACAAATTATTAGAGACATTCAGCACAAGATGTTAACAGACAGAAGAAGTAATATGAAAATTGCAAAACAAATCAATAGAAATTTTAAAATGTCTTATAATCAACACATCACGATCATATATATGTAGGTTGTACATTGTGATGATTCAATACTATATACACACACACACAATGATCATATCATAATTAGCGTGTCAATCTTCTGAAACATTAGTTAACAAGACAAAGATGTCCAGGGTCACATAGGACTGAAGTCCTGCTCAGAGCAATTCGAGAAGAGAAAGAAAGAAGGCATTCAAAGGTGAAAAGAAGGGCCAGCCAGATAGCTCAGGAGATTAAAAACGTCTGCTTAGGAAGAAACACGGACTGAGTTCAATACACAGCAGGCTGTGATGGCCCCAGGGTGCACTGAGACCACAACTGAGCTAGGGCAGTGTCACACCCATGTAATCCTAGCTCTTGGGAGGCTGAAATACAGGAAGATCACTATGGGTCTGATCTGTGTAATAAGACCAGGTAGAGACTGTACTAAATACATTAACAATGTAAAAAAGAGGTTAATCAATGCCATATGTTGACAATATCATCTTAGATATAGAAAATCCTAAACATCATCAAAATTTTAGAACTGATACATTCAGAAGGGTTGCAAGGAAGAAAACCAGTAGTATGTGTATATATTCACAGCTGCCTGAAAAGAAACTAAGATTCTCCCTTTTGCAAATATATTCAAAATGAACTGAGTAAATTGCTTAAAAAGTGACATTTATATCCTATAAGCTATAAAACATTATGAAGATATTGAAAAACACAGTAACTTCAGTTGTCACTTGATTTGTATTGTCTGATAGACGCCAGAAGGAAAAACACAACTTTAATCCTTCTGCAATGCTAGCCTTGCAGCCTTGTAGCTGAGATTACATCATAATTTTTATAAATATTTTATCCTTAAAATTCTGGAGAGCTGTTTAGAATGTAGAGACCTAGAAAGTGTCATTCCCAAATTACAGAGGAAAAAGTCAGATAATAAGTTAAAATCAAAATGTTTCTTCAGCCAACCAGAAATTAGAGATGCTTAGCAATGAAGAAGGCTCATTCTTCAAATATCTATTAATCAGTAAACAATTAAACTATGTAAAATTAAACCTATCTCACTGGAAATATACCTCAAAGTAGCTGGGTATCACATAAATGAAATAAAAAGTTGAACCCAGTTAAAGAAAAAATTCCTATCCATTAATGACATATGCTAAGGCTTACAAATATTCCCAGCAATATTATACTTCAATGCCTTTTTAAAAAGCAGAAATCAAATATACACAGAACCACTTTAAAACCAGACTCTGGTACACACTAATAAGAGTTATTTTATTATTTCATTTGGACAGGGATGATAGAAGGCTTTCCCACATGTGGCCATCCATCAATTACCACCTATCATGCATTCACTTCTCTGTTCGAAAGAGTGTGTGAGAAATGAAAGCTTCCCCGTATCTGTTTCATAAGGTTTCACTCAACTGTGAGTAGTATCATGGATTGGAAAGGAACCAAGAAGCTTCAAGCCTTCTTCCCTCCAATAAGGTATTTCTTAACTTAAATGGAGACAACTCAGGCCTTTACCACACTATGTACAGCCAGTTTTCTTGTGATTCCTTTTATGCCTTACTCTCCCACATACTCACATGCAAGTACTCACTGTGTGTGTGCTACAGATCCTTTGTTGTTCTTTGATTTCCTGCAGCCCTACTGTGAAATATCCAAGAGGGTAATTCTGTTAATCTTGTCTCTGAGGCATCACATTTCATTAACATTTCATTCAATGGGTTTCTCTTTCATCAATTTTGGAAAATCTTCAGCCCAATTCTTATAAAATATTATCTTTTGATCTATTTTCTTTCTCTCCTCTGGAGAGTCCAAGTGCTTCAAACGATATGTTATTTTCTATTCATTCTTTTCCAGTATTTCCCATGTTTTTGTTCCAATGCTGAGTTCTGAATGGCTTGATGTTTCTTCTAATATATCTTTCAGCTCTCATATATCTGCTGTTGTAAAACCCACTATCTGTATCACTTTAGCTTTAGAACTACCAAATGGTTCCATGAAATCGATTTCACCACTTCTCATTGAATTCAATTCAAATTTAATTTTACTCTTGTTGAATGAGACCATACTCATAAATGAAAATCAGACACACATGTATAAATACCACATTGTTTTTTTCTAGTGTGAGAAATCCAAAGTGTAAACAAAGAACAAAATATAAAAGGCATTGTGAATGAGGAAGAAAATGTTCAAACAAAGAAGGAACAAGGGAGAGGTTAGGGGGAAGGAAAGAAGGGGAAAGTTTAAAAATGTGAGAAAGGGCTGGCCAAATAGCTGAGTGAATTAAAGTGCCTGCAAACAGGTCCAGGTGCTGGGGTTCAATCCCCTGGCCCATCATGCCAGCCCCACCCCTGGTGTATGCTGAGATGGCAATTGAGACTGACAATGGTGGTTTGCCTGTAATCGTAGCATTTTTGAGGGTGTAAACAGGAGGATCACTACAAGTTCAGTCTTGTATGTGACCCTGAACACCCTTTATCTCTTCCCTAAAAAAATACAAAAAAAAAAAAAAAAAAAAAAAAAAAAAAAAAAAAGAAAGAAAGAAGGAAGAAGTAGAAACAAATCTTTTGTCAATAGGAGTGAGGAAGGGATGAAGGGAGGGTCAAAGAATAGGAAAAAAGAATTAAGTTATGCCATGTACAGGTATGTATTTTCTAGGATGAATGTGATCATTATGTGACATCTAACATATACCAATAAAAGTCGGATTTTGAAAATAATATTAGGGAAAAACAGCTTTAAATAGAGACATGTGTCTACTTATCTGTTATCATAACTTTTTCCAAATCTTATCCCAGAACATGTATCTCATATTTGTCAGTTTTCAGGTCTATTTTCATATTATTGTATGTCTTTGGTATAAGAGTTGTTCCAATTATGAAGTTCCCAATTATGCAAAATAGACATCTTAAGAGTAATGTTTTCAAATACTAAGCATAACAAATGTTGCATAAGGTTTTAAAAACAAAACTTGTAAGGGAGTTCAAGAAAATTTTACATAAGTAGAACATGATATTATGCACAAGACATGAAAATTTGTCAACTAAATTTTTTTTCATTGTCTTCATCAGCACACAACCTTACTAAGACCTGACTCAGTGGTTCTACAAGAAGCTAGATATGAGCATTAAACCAAGAACTCAAATCCAATTAGGTCAATGTTTTTTCATCCAAGATGCTTCAGTGAGCCCATCCGTAAAGTTCCATATTCCTGGACCTGAGGAGTGAGGAAAGGCTAGAGATTGAAGCATGTTCCTTATGCTTACTAAAGACTCAGTAAAAAAAGAATCCTTATTTGGTGTCTGAGGGCATAAATATTTTGTTTAATAAATTTCAAATGGCTGACTGAGGCTACAGTTTCTTTTTTATTTTATGGGAAAAAACTTTAAAATAGTTCAAAACAAAATAATAAGAGAATAACAGTTAATACATTGTATAAATGTTATCTTAAGATAACAGTAGCTACTCAGAATACAACATATAGGCATAAAATATTCTCCAAAAGATATTAGAACAGACCTTCATATTTAATGAACTAAGATAAACTAGTAGTATAATGACTACATATTTTTCTTTTCATTTCCTTCTTTCCCTCCCTCATCTATTCTACATGTTGAACCTTATTTACTCTTGCAGTTTCTCAGTGAGAAAATATGTTTACACACAGGAGTGTATTTTATTTCACTTATGAGTACGGTCTAAAGTCGTCCATTAACCTGTAGAGGTGTCAAGTTTGTCCTTCTTTATGGATGAGTATGAGTAGTACTGCATAGTATATCCTATGGTTTGTGTGTAGTTGATTTCCCAAAGCCTCATGTGGTCATGGAGCGGCTTTGGGAGTTTGTGACTGATTCATGATCCAGGGCTGGGAATGTAGGTGTGAGTGCCCTGGGGCAAATACTCTGCATTATAACAGAAGGAGGGGAAAGAGGCTAGCTACCTACCTAAGCTGCTGCCACTCCCTTGGCTCTCTATTCTTTGCCATCATCATGAACAGTTACTCTCTGCCATGTGCTACTCTGCCTTGGAGCCAGCGGACTAAAACTTCCACTGACTGTGAACTAAATACATCCTTCCTTCCTTTTAGATGTTGGTTATTTATCACTGCAATGAGAGAAAAAGTAACAGACAGTATAGAAAGACCACATCTTTTCACCCCTTGCCTGGCTGATAACCATTTTGGCTGTTTCTAAGACTTAGCTATTACAAATTTCACTGCCATAAACATGGGAGCATATGTATCTCTGTGGTACGATATTTTCAATTCTTCCAGGAAGATATGAAGCTGAGAAATGGCTTCAATCTCTACTGGAGATTTTAATTCTAGTTTCTAGGCTATTTCCATAGTGATTGTACCATTCTACATTCCCACCAACAGTGGAAAAGTATTGCTTTTCCCCCATAGGCCCTCAGGTATTTGTTATTGGTTGATTTCTTGAGGACAAATCATTCTTTCTGGAGTAAGATGGAATCTCAGTGTGGGTTTAATTTACATTGCTCAAATGACTAATGGTGTGCTTTTTTGCATGATTTTTCTGTTTCATCTCAGATGCCTATTTTGGGATTATGTGTTTGAATTTAGCTGCCCTACCTCTTGCAGTTGTTTATATATTCTAGATTTCTTTCCCAGAGCGCTTGTCTTCTCACTTTGTTTTTGACTTATTTTGTTGTGCAAATTCTTAATAAGATGATATACCATTGTTGACTCTTTGTAGTATTTCCAGTGTGATCTGGATTTTGCTAATAAGCTGTGTGGCTACAACTACATCATCAAGATTTCTACCTATTTTCTTTTCTGTAGACACTGTTTTTATTTTAATATTTAGATCTTGGATCCATTTTGACTTCTTGTAGTATACCAGTGATAGTCATGGGGATAGCTTTAATCATAATGATAATAATAATTGGAAAGCCAGTTTTTCCAGCACCATTTATTAAAAAGGCCAATGTTCTTCTATAAAACATGTTTGGCCTCTCTGGATCATAGCCAAGGAGGCTGAGTGTGTTTGGAGTTGTTTCTGCACCTACTAATCTGTTCCATTGAGGCCTGGGTTCCTTTTGCCAGTACCATGCTGATTTTATCAGCGTAGCTTTGTAGTATAATTTCAAGTTATGTTGCCCTCTGACTTGCCTTTGTTCCCCAGAATTGCTTTTGCTCTTTAGGACTCTTGTGTTTCCAAATGAATTTTAGGAATTTTTTCTCTAGTTTTATGAAGTATACTAAACTATAAGTATATTTTGATCAGGATTGCCTTAAAATCTATATAATATTTTAGGTATATACACATTTTCAATGTTGCTTCTTCCTATCCATGAGCAAGGGACAGCTTTCCACTTTTCTAAGACCTTCTTTGTTCTCCTTCTCCAGAGTAATGTAATATTCAATGTATAGATCTTTATGATCTTTTGACAGATTGACTACTAAGTATTTCATTTTGGAAGGGTGCTCTTGTGAAGAATGTGGTTTCCCTAATTTCTCTGTTTATTTTTTGTGTATAGGAATGCTAATAATTTTTGAGTGTTAACTTTATATCCAGCTACACTACTGAATTTGATTATTAAATCTACAAGTATTTTGCTGGAATTTTGAAGGTCTTCTATATAGAGTCTTATGACATCTGCAAATAAGATACTTGTTCTTGTCTTATAGTTATACTTCACCCCTGGCCTAACTGCTCTGGCTGATGTTCTACAACTATGATAAACAGGAGTGGCAATATTGGAAATCATGACTTCTTTCTGATTTTAGAGTAAAAGCGCTCCATTTGTTACAATTTAGTATGATAGTAGGTATTGTTTTGTCATAAAAGACTTTTATAACATTGAGACATAAACCATATATTAAAATTTTTGTAGGGTTATTGTTTCTGTTATGAGCAGGTGTTGGATTTTAACAAATACTTTTTCTGCATCTACTCAAGTAATCATGTGGTTTTGTCCTTCGTTCAGTTAACATTTTCTATTACATTTATTTTTTAAAAATTTCTGCTGAAGAAAAACACAAGCAAAAACAAATAGCACAAACAAAGACAGAAGCAGGGTAACATACAATGACACGTATGTTACAGATTTTGAAAACAAGAATAGTTGATTAACAATGGTTGGTATATCATCTATTTCTATTGTCATATCTGTTTCTCAGATTAACAGATACAATCCTGCAAGATGGGACAAATAATTGAATATTACCACTTGGTTTCAAGAAACCTTAATTTTTTTCTTGTCTTATTTTTACTTTTTTAAAAAATTTATTTCAACAATAATATAATAATTAATAAGAGATCAGAAATGGTATACATGTAGAAGACCAAGATAATAATTATTCAAACACTGATTTTATATTACACTTTGCTGTCCTGAATGTAATTGCTTAGAACACAGATATCGGCATACAGAGTTAGTTAAATCAAAAATTCCACTCATTAACTGCTATTCTCAAAAAACTAGTGGAAATTATTACTGCAATCATCTGAGCCATGTGGTATATATTTTTGCACGTTTCTCCCTTCTTTTCCTATCTTCTCTCATTTCTCCCATCTTCATTGTTTAATCCTTAAGTTCAGTTTCTTTGTGTTTCACTATATCTACTACACTCTTTAGGCTTTATTTATTCTTTCAGGTTTTTACACTAGGGAGACAATACAATACTTACACATGCGGATCTGATTTACTTCATGTATGAGTATAGCCTCTAGTTGCATTCACTTGCAATAAGGGCTTCAAGTTTGTCTCAAGTAATACTCCATTGTATAAGAATACCACATCTATTCAATCCACTCCTCAAGTTATGGGCATTTAGGTTGTTTCCAAGATTTGACCATGGCAAATTGTGCTGCTATAAACATGGGTGCACATATACAACTATGGTACGATATTTTCAGATCTCTTGGGAAAATACTCAGAAGGGGAATACCTGGATTGAATGGGATTTCCAGCCCTAGTTTTTTGAGGAGTCTCCACACTGATTTCCATAGCATTTTCCCACTGCTGGTGGGTTGCACAAGTCTACATTCCCACCAGCAGTGCTGTGGAACATTTTTTCATGTATTTATTTCCAGTTCCTCTGAGAAGTATGTATTCATCTCACATGCCAATTTTTGGATTGAGTCTTTAAAATTTGAGGTTGAATTTTTTTTAGTTCTTTATTTTATTTAGATAGAAGTCCTTTGTCTGAATGTTTTGTAGTTAAAAATTTTTTCCAAATTTGTGGGTTAGTTTTTCACTGTGTTGGTATTTTATTTTAACATGCAGAAACTTCTCAATAAAAGGAGGTGCCAGGTTTTCAACAAAGGAGGTTGTTAATTCTTTCAAGTATTTCCTGTGCAGTTTGACTTTTGTCCACGAATTTTTTACCTACCTGACACCTCTGTGCTGTAAAGATGCTCCTGTTGGTCTGGGCCTCGGTCTGGGCCCCACTGGTTCTCAGCTCACCAGGTCTAGATCTACCAAACTTGGACTTGACAGGCCAGGTCTGGCTTGGGTCTGGCTGCTGTCCTCGGTTCCTTCTGCTGTGTCCCATTAAAGTGGACCTGCTGGGCTCTGATAGGTTCTGTGTTCTGTGGCTCCTTCCTGATGTGGTCCACCTAACTAGAGTGGAGTCCCTGGATCCTACTGGCTGCTGGGGTCTATATTACATTTATTGACATTTATACACTGAACCATCCTAGGATCCTTGGGATGAATCCTACTTCATCACAGTGTACAATCTTCTTGATGATTTGCTGGATTCTGTTTGCCAATACCCCACTGAGGATTTTGTATGTTGGTTCATTAAGGAAATTGGACTATAGTTTTCTCTTTTTAGTTCAAACCTTCCCTGGTTTTGGTTTCATGGTAATTCTTCCAGGAATGATTTTACAAAAGTTGCTTCTCTTTCAATTTTATTAAAAAGTTTCAGCATTAGCAGCATTCATTATTTTCTAAACATTTTGGAATTCAGCAGTGAATTCATCAAGACCTGGGCTTTTCTTTGTGGAAATTTTTAATTATATTTAATTCCTTAACTGATATTGAGTTATTTATAATTTTTATATTTTGTTGATTATGTTTTCATAATTTATATGTGTATGGATCTGTGCAATATTTTTATTTTCCATCTTATTAGAGTACAGGTTCTTTTTTTTGTAAGAGTACAGGTTCTTTTTTTTAAGAGTACAGGTTCTTGAAATAGGTCCTGGCTATCTGGTTTTCCATGGGAGCTGTGACTGTTATTTACTCCATTTCAGTTCTAATTGCTTAAATTTGAGTCTTCATTTTTTTTCTTGGTATGGGGAATAAAATTCAGGAGCTTGTACTTACCAAGTAGGCACTTATGCTGCTAAGCTATTTCCCTAGCTCCAAACTTTTACTTTTTAAATGAAGTTTGCTAAGGGTTTATCAATTTTATTTTTCCCACATAGAGCCAACTCTTATACTTTGTGCTATTTTCTTAGCTTGAGCTGCATGAATTTCTGCTCATCTTTACAATTACCTTCCTCATATGAACTCTTTTTACTGACGTTTGAGGTTCAACATTAGGTTTTTTGCCCTTATTCTAGTTTCCTGAACTGAAATTTCATTGCTATAAATTTCCTTTGTAGGATTGGTTTGTGTCCCATATTTTTCAGTATATCAATATTATCATTTAATTGTAGATGTTCAGTTTCTTAGTTTCCTCTGTGGTTCATTTGTTTTTCAAAAGGATGCTGATCAATTTTCATATTTTTATGTAGTTGATATGGTTCTTTAGAAACTGAATTACAATAAACAATACGTGTTTATAATAAACAGAATATGCATGGGATAATTTCAATTCCTTTGCATTTACTCAGTCATAGTATGTTGTCTATATTTTTAAAATATTCAATGTGCAACTAAGAAGAATCTGCATTCTGGTGTTGTAGGGTGGAACACTTTGTAGATATCTACAACTTCCTTTTGTTTACAGGCTTGGTTTTGTGTTGGTATTTCTTTGTTAATTTTTTGTGCACTTGATCTATCTCATTGTGAATGGGACAATAAGGCCTCTCATTACAAAAGTGTTAGTGCTTCTTTGAGATTTCATGCCTATTCCAATTTGTTTTATGTAGTTTGGAGCTCTAGTTATTTCGTGCATAAAATATTTATGACATTTCTCTTTGGACTCTTCCTTTAACAAGATGTAATAACCTTCTTTGGCTTTTTTTTAATCAGTCTTGGCTTCAAGTATACATTGTCTTCAGAAACAATAGCTAACTCTTCTTTTTTTCCTAGGTTCCTGTTACATGGAGTATTGTTTTCCATAGACTTTCAGTGTATGAATTTATTTTTGAATTAAACATATTTCTTGAGCACAGCATATTGTTAAATTTTCCTTTCTCATTAATTCTGTCAGTTTCTTTTGATGACTGAGTTGAGATCATTTATGTTGACAGATATACTTATGGATCATTTATATTGATGTATTAGCATATCCTTTTCATGTTATTTTCCTGTTGTTGGTTTTCGCATACCATGCGTAGTCCTTCTATTGGTATTCTTTTGCTCATGGCCTTTGTTTTCTCTAATATATCCTTTTGAAGTGGTAGTTTCGTGTTCATGAATTTTTTAGTTGTATTTATCTTATTTCTGCATTTATTTTAAAAGGTAACTTTGCAGGTTATATCAATCTGCCTTGAAGGTTGTTTCCTTTTAGAGCTTGAAATATCTCAGTGTAAACTCTCAAATTGAGAAATCTGCTATGATTCTGGCAGCCTTTCCTTTATAGGTGATTTCTGTACACCTATTTGTTTATTTATTTATTTATTTTTATGTATTTGGTACATGGTCTCATTAAGCAGCTCAGACTCCTAGTGATCTTCCTGTTTTCAGCCTCCCCGGTGCTAGGATTGCAAGTGTGTGCCACCACGCCTGGTCTCTGTAGCCAGCTCAGTGCACCTGGGATTGGGGCTGGCATAGCATGTGTTGCCAGAGATCAAACCCCGGTCCTCATGCCTGCCTAAGCTAGGGCATAGTTCTCTGAGCTATCTCACCTGCCCAGCCACTTTTAATATTATGTTATTGTGCTGAATTTCTGTAATGTCAATGAATATATGCCTTGGTGTAGATTTATTTTGCCCATGCCAGTTTGGATTCCTATAGGTCTCATTTAGATATGTGTAAAGTTCTTTATCCATGTTAGGAAAGTTGTCTGCCATTGTTTTCATGAAGAAGTTTTTTATGGCTTTTGTGCTGTCAGCAATTTCCTGAGGCCAATCAATCTTATTTTGTTCTTTGCTTCATCTTGTAACTGTTGGATTGATTTTTCATGGTTTTTCGCTATATTTAATGTTTCTTTTCCTCCTAGCTAGTTGAAATCTTGTCTTCTAGATCTGCTGTTCTGTCCTCTCATTTAATCTGTTGCATATGCTTTTAATGGAGTTTTGAACCTTGGATTGCTTTTTGGTTTAGTTTCATAGATTCCATTCCTTTCCTATGGTAGGCATTCATGGTTTCCATCATTTCCTGAACTCCACTATTTTGTTTAAAATTTGTGTTTCTTTACTGTTTTTCATTTTTATTATTTTTGCACCTTAGAGATTATTTTTGTACAGCCTCTTCCATTTTCTTTTTCTCCTCTCCTGCTAATGTTTCAGAAAGTTTCAGTGGTTGGCTGCCAATTTCTTCAATATTACTGTGCTCTGGCCTTTTTGTCAGTAATTAAGAGTCTGGTGTTGCATTTTGTTTCTGTGGATTTTCATTTTCTATACTTTACCTTGTTTTGATTTCTGTGTTGATTCTTATAGATTTATTATGTAAATAGCTCTACCTTTAGCATTGAGGCTTTCCTAAGAAATGTCTGTCCCTCAAGAGTATCTTCTAGATGTAGGTGGCTCTGGGTCTTTGGGTCTACCTGAAGAACTTACCTTCCTAATGTATTAAAGATGTGAAGCTGCTAACTATTTGGCTCAGTAACAAATTTCTTGGTACTGGACTCCAGTGATGGTAATGACCCAATAAAATCACAGTGTTGTTACATAGCAAGAAAACCGAATATAACAGGTATGACATTCAGGCTGAAGTAGTACAATTAGCAATAACAGTAGTCACCAGTACAGCCTAGCTTCTGTCAAACTGTGGTAGCTATTGGCCTGATACCTTTAACTATAGAAGTAAATTATACAGTTATATAGCAAAATGTTCTCTTAGTGGAATGATTTTTGCCTTGCTATGGGATGGGTGTGGTTAAGAAAGAAAGGGAATAAAACAAAGGCATGAATGAAGTCAAATATAGTAAGAACAACCCTGGAAGATAAATGATGATCACCTAAGTTTTCCTGAAAATAGGCTAGGGGGGCTGGGGAGATGGCTCAGTAGAATAAGCACTTGCTGACAAGTGCAAGGGTCTGAGTTCAATCCCCGGTTCTGCAAAAAAAAAAGATGAAAATAGAACTACTGGGGCTAGCAGATTAGTTTTTCAGTTTTAATTTTGTATTAGTACTGTGCATTTTCAGAACATAATGATTACTGCCTCTGAGCAGTTGTTCATGTAAATAACACATCTGAATTCTTTCCTCACTCCCTTTCCATTATCTCTATAATCTCCCATCAACTCCTGTTCTATTCATGTCTCGTATTTCCCTACTTTCATAAATCTTTTATTTCATTCTTGGTTTACACTTTGTTTTCTTATATAAGAGAAACAATGTAAGATTTAAGCCTGTGTCTGACTTATTTCACTAAAAATTAGACTCAAAAGTGCATCTATTTCCCACAAATGAGCCAAATTTACACTGGCCTGTAGCAGAGAGTCACTCCATTGTACATAAATATCACATTGTCTTTACCCATTTATTTGTTCATGAAAATATAGCTACTTTCAAGTGTCAGCTATTATGAACTGTGGTACTACATAAACATGTAAGTATGTATACCTGTAATAAGGTGCTTTTAAACCCCTTTGGGAAGATACCTAGAATGGGAAGAACTGAGTTGAATGGAATTTTTACTTTTAGTTTCCTGAGGAATCTCTATACTGATTTCCATGGTGATTGATTGTACTAGTTTACATTACCACTAATAATAAAGAAGTGATTTTTTTCTCCTTGGAAATTTGCTAGCATTTGTTATTTGATTTACTGATGACAACCATTCTTTCTGGAGTAAAATAGAGTCTCAGTGTTTTTTAGTTTGCATTTCTGTAATAGCAGGTGTGTTAGTTACTTTTTCTGTGGTGGGGACAAAAATAACAAACACCCAAAGTTAAAGGAGGAAAGATTCCTGTGGTTCACAGTTGGTAGAGGTTTCAGTTCAAGCTTGGCTTGGGGGGCGCCAAGATAGGGTGATGTGGCAGAGGGGGCATCACAGAATTGAAGTCAAGCAACAGGAGCAGTAAGCAACAAGCAATAATAGTACCTTCTTCGTGTCCTTCACTATTCCCCTAAGGACAGGTAGTATTCACATACGTAAATCTGCAAAACCAATCAGTGGACTGATTTAGTAATCACACACCCTTTAATCCCAGTATCACACACTCTAGGTGTGAAGATTTACAGCAATCTTCGTAAAAGCCCAACCAAGAACCTCATGAGTCTTTGGGGGAGGGGGGTATGTAGACATAAATTAGCAATGTTGAACAATTGTTCTTGCAATTTTTTGACCACTTTTACATCTACTTTTGAGAAGTGTCTGTTCATTTTAGTTGCCCATGTTTTAATTGGGGTTTTTATTTGGAGCTAGTTTTCTTTTAGTTCATTGGTCTAGATATTAGTCCTCTGTCCAAGGAGTAGCCAACAATTTTTTTCTCTTTTTTAGTCTGTCTATTCACTTATTTCTTTTTCCATTGCTATACAAAAGCTCTTTCATTTGATATGATCCCATTTGTTGGTAGTATTGCTCATGTAACCAAGGTTCTGTGCATGAAATTCTTGGCTACATCTGTCATCAATAATTTTTATCTATTTTATTTTCCAGATTAAGATATACAGAAGTACAGTAATCACAAGTTTTTTTCTGTGTATTTTATCCCCAAATTGAAAATATTTCAAAGAAATACTTGGTTATTACCATCTTTTCTGTTATTACTTCAGATACTAGGAAATATTTTAAATATACAACCTAAATTTTCTTCACATTGAGGATCTTTATTACTTTTATTCTTTCTGCTGCAATTTTAAAATTAGTATTTCTTTAGAAAAAAAATTTTTTTAAGTATTTAGTTCAGGCTCTACAGGGACTCACTACACAGATCGGACTCATAGTGATCTTCCTATTTTCAGCCTCCCAAGCACTGGGATCACAGGGGTATGAAGCCACACCCAATCTCAGTAGCTGGCTCAGTGTGCCCCAGGGGTGTGGCTGGGCAGAGAGGCCAGGAATTGTACCCTGGTCCCTGTGCCTGCCTCAGCAGGTACTTCAATCTGCTGAGCTATCTGCCCAGCCACTTAGAAAAGCAAGCATTGACCAAGTATTCTACATCTTTTGGCTCACCACTTGACCCTTAGTTTTCTAATCTGAAAATATCTTCCATTTCATTAGCTAAATTAAAAATTCTAAACATTAGTTTGTTATGCATTTTAGAAGCATATTGGAAAGCCTTTTATTTACCACGATATTGCAGATTTAAGTCTCAAAATACATCTAAGAACTTGTATGAGCAAATACACATGCATACACTCATGATACTGAATGTTCAATGACGTAGCTCAATGAAGGCTTTGACAAAAATTCCACTGCACTGTATCTCTTCATCTCTCTGTCAGCTATGCTGACTTTAATAACACGCACATTGTCTCCTTGTGGGTCAGATCTGACCACATTGTCCTTTGGCTTCATTATTATGTTTTCAGTCAAATAAGAAACTGATTTTGGCAATGTCTTAAGCAGATTCTTATCAGCCTGATGTGTAAAGAGTGAAGGCTGCCAAGTATGAGGAACCTGAGGACAATGGACTGTTCCCTTTTGAGTGAATCATTCTGATGATAAAAGCAAGGGCTTTTTTTTTTTTTTTTTTTTTT